>JBBPKT010000003.1:0-118863 GCA_038089395.1 Pulveroboletus frians
CATTCAGGACAGGGCTTGGAGCTCTGCGGTTCCCTGCCTCACGGTCATTATCAACCCGTGTCGTTCGACCCGAATTAGACACTTCCAAGTTGCCTGTATTGGCACCACCTGCAGTGGGCCGCTGGCTTCTCTGCTCATCCGCACTAGTCTTCGCCGTCATCGTGGTTGGAGGTGTCACACGTCTCACCGAGTCTGGTCTCAGCATCACGGAATGGCGGCCCATCACCGGCATCGTACCTCCACTCAATGCTGAGGACTGGAATGTCGAGTTCGAAAAGTACAAAGCAACCCCTGAATTCAAGTTGTCAGTCTAGTTGTCGGCCAGCAACCATGTCCGGACCTGGCTGAATCATTCTGACAGGATAAACCACTCGATTTCGTTGGACGAATTCAAGAATATCTTTTACATGGAATGGGGCCATCGTGTCTTGGGTCGCATCATTGGGGTTGCATTCGTACTTCCGCTGTCCTATTTCGTGGTCAGGAAGAAGCTTACCACCTCCATGCCCGCTAAACTAACTGGTATGGCACTATTGCTCGGTTTCCAAGGGGTCCTCGGATGGTACATGGTCAAATCTGGTCTCGAGGACTCGATCATCGAAACTGGCGCAGTACCCCGCGTCTCCCAATATCGCCTGGCAGCACATCTCGGTACTGCCGTCCTGCTTTACGCGGGAATGATTGGAACAGGTCTGGCAGTTATCAAGGACTGGAAATACGCACATACCGGTATCTGGAGTGGATCTAAAACCATGTCGTGGCAGGAGGTTCTCTCCAACCCTGTGGTCAAGCGATTCACTCGATACTCTCGCGCTTTGACAGCACTTATATTTTTGACAGCGTTATCTGGTAAGCGATGACCCATTTGGTACCCGTGCAGGTTCTCAGATGAATGCGAAAGGTGCCTTCGTGGCGGGTCTGGATGCGGGACTACAGTATAACGAGTTCCCATTGATGGGAGGTCGCATTGTGCCTCCATTGGACGAACTCTTCTCCGTCGCGTATGCCAGGAATGCAGACAGGTCTGATGTCTGGTGGAGGAACATCCTTGAAAACCCGACCACGGTTCAATTTGACCATCGCGTCCTTGCAAGTTCCCCCGTCCCTAGCCCGCCTTCTGCCTTGATTCTAATTTCCGTTCTCAGGCAATCACGACATATTTGAGTACTTGTCTTTTGTATGCTCAAAGTCGTCGGGGTACCCTTCGCTCGTTGCTCCCACCACAAGCTCGGATCTCGGTGCTAGCTGCGTTTGCGATGGCAAACGTTCAAGTTCTACTAGGGCTGGCTACCTTGCTATACCTCGTTCCCGTTCCCGTCGCAGCTGCACATCAGGCAGGTAGTGTGGCCCTATTGAGCGCGATGCTGCACCTACTCGTCGCCCTTCGTCGCCCTGGCTTGGCAGCTCAACGTTGGCGGAGCGCCAGGCTAGAAGCTAAGAAACTCGGACATAGTAGCTAACTGATCGACGTCGTTGGATATACCATGTCAATATACATCCACACTCAGCTATCACTATCTTTATACACTTTTTCTCGCTGACATATGCACATGAGCCGTAAACCTCACCTTCGACCGAAAAGTGTGGTATTACACAGTAAGACATTGTATATTGGCACTTTCAACCTGACATTTGTACATCTTCTGTGGGTGCTGTAGGGGCCGTTGCATCCGCTGAAGATTTCACATCCATACTATCCAAGTAGAACTGTACGGCTTCCCCTTCAACAATGCGGAATTTTCCTTGAGGGAAGGTAGGCTGCTCATGGAGGCCGGCCGGACCAATGATGCCAATCGAAGTGTTGTTGATATTGAGTTCTTTATCCTGTTGGAGTGTCTCCCGCAGCGCGTGCAAGCCATGCTTGACCAGCTCTTCCAGAGTACCTGCCAAGAATGAGCAAATCACATTATAGGGTAATCAAGGAGGCGCACAATCCATGAAGCTCTCATAGTATTTCTCCAGATACGTCTTGGCACTTTGGCAACGCGCGCCGATCGATATAGCAAAGTACTCATAAGAGTTTCCTGAAGGTGAGAATTCAAACAGGTGGGGTCCAGTTTGGTCTTGTCCAATGACAAGGAAGCCAACACCATAAGGTCGACGTCCGTATTCCTGGGTGTTCACCTGGGCCTCTAAGTCATGTAAGAGATGACGTTGTCATTCAAAGGTACGTCACGTAGACTTACTATCGGCGATGGCTGAAACGAGTCGATTGACGGGCATTGGGCGATTGAAGACCATGCGCTCGTTGAGAGCTTGTTGGCGCATAAAGTTACTAGAGTGTTGTGAATCTGGCACATCAGTCGTGTAAAGGACAAGGACAAGTTGACCCACCTCAAAACACGCGCGTCCGACGTCAGTCCCGCGATTGCAATACCGACATGGTCATCTATTCGAAACATCTTTTGTTGGTACGAAGCCAGTTCACCCGTAGAACGCTTGCAAGAATCATCAACGCGCGTGTTTGTAATACAGTGCGAGTATACAAACCTTCAATGCCAGCAGTATGGCATGTGTCCTTGATCGCAATCCGACCGCTGCAGATCCTTGCTTCACGGCTTCGAGAGCATACTCGACTTGATGAAGACGACCTTGCGGCGAGAAAACAGTGTTATCGGAGTCATATGTATTCCTGAACTGAATGGACGATCATAATGTGAAACGAGGAAACCAGACTGTAAACAGACCATAATGACGATTGACGGGGTGTATTGACGAGGCTTCCTCAAGGTGACGCGTCCTCATCGTTATTGCACTCGTCACGTGAGGTCAAGCCTGGCTAACATAAGCCAGAATAGTCGACAGAAAAACAGAGGCAACAGAAAATATAATAGTCTATGTGCTTCAACGGGTGCCCTTCTTTTCAGCTCGCCACTCCTTGAATATGCCATCCAGGCTTTTGTATATCAGATGTGAGGGCAAGCATCTGATAATTTCACCAATCTTCTCTTCCGCTTCTGCCTTACCCTTCTCGCCACGTGCCTTTTGTGCGTACTCGACGGTCAAGTAGAACATTGCAAGTACAGCGAGCGAGACATGGGTTTGCTGTGCTCCGTGTGTTGATGATGATTGGGTGAATGCGGTCAAAAGAGGTCCTGAGATACTTGGCGCAGATATGGCGGGTGCAGTTTGAGAAAAAGGCGTTGCGCGTTCCCCACGAACAAGCCTTAGCAATATCTCTAAGAGGTTGTCAATCTCGGTCATATGTGTCTTGAGGAAGCGTTGGCGCTCCGTCTGGACTCCCACTGGCGAGTTGACTGCCCAACCTTCAAGAACAGTCCAGATTGTTGGAGCCTGCAGAGGAGTTAGAAATGGGTAAAAGTCGACAGGGAACACACAAACCGGATCAGGATCTGCAACCTCAATCTTCTTCTCCCAGCCGTCCGCAGCCTCACCGGCAACCCAAAACATGCGTCCAAACATGCTTTTCAGCCATTCTTGTACATCGCCGGACTTCACCCACTTGGGCTCTGACAAAGGTCGTTCTGTGTCGAGATAAACGACAAGGTGTACCCTAGAGGGAAGTGAAATTTTTGAGAACGAGGGTATCGTCTCGTCAGCATCGCAAGGCTCCGGGATGGTTGGCAGGGGCAAGTACGATTTGGTGGCCTCTGAGAACCCTTCGACCTGAACGCTGTTGGTACTTCTATAGGTTAATTGGAGGGCCACACATACCAGCACACCTTTCATACTTTCTTCATCATCCTTGTCGAGAGACATGTATATCTCAATCCGACCTTCGGCCCTGTACACGCGAAGATATTCGACAACTTCGGCGTCCACAACCAATCGTCTACAGCCCGCAGCATACGATATCGAGATGCGATTTGCAGAAGGGGTCTTGCCTTTTTTAGGAGATGTAGTCGCTGGTTGATGCGATGACTCGCCGTAAGTGGATCCCGACGACGTTGACAGTAGGGTATTTGATGTTGGGGAAGCGGGTGGCTCTGGGAGGTGCTCTTGATCATTATCATGAACAAGATCATGAACAATTTTCCTATCGGCTTGGGCATGGTGAGAAGTCGACGACTCGCCGACTAGCGCCAGTATTTCTTCTTCTTGGGAGAATAACCCATTATCTGGGCTATCGTCCACAATAGTAGAAGCATACGAAGGGTGAGCTTGCAACGGCTTTGGAGCAACTGCGGCCTTCGCTACGTCAATGTCTTTCACAACGGGAGCCGGCGCATCAGGGAGCCCTGGATGGTCAGCAGCTTGGTTGTCCAATCGAAACATATTGGATTGCGCGGTGGTGGCAGGAGGGGGTGCGGAGGCCCGACTAGATGAAACGTCAAACGAAGAACTCAGAGACGAAGAAGATTGAGAAGCGAGACAAGACGGTTCAATGAGAGATGGGTGTTCGCTAGGCAACACTTCGCTCCCATTCTCAGTGTTGAGCTCGCTGTGCAAAGGCTGTGTAGCCTCCGGAGCAGTGAGCTCTGCGGCCTCTTCAGGCGTGGAGGCAACGTCCAAATCGGGCTGTCTCTGAGACAGACCAGATGTGCGATCTCTGGCGGTCGCATTAGACGTGATGGAAGCAGAGTCCTTGGCTGTTGCCCCATAGTTATGGTCCCCCGCATCATGAATCGCAGTGGTAGTATAATCATCGCCAGTAGAACCAGTGCCATGTCCATCAATAACGGTGCCTTTAGGAGCAAGAGTTAGTCGCGTGAAACCTCCGAGGGTCAGATGGACACCCTCCATCCAAATTCGGAAGCATCCATCATAACGATAGTCGGGACCGGTCGGAAACTCACCATTGATAATATCGCCTCCGAGCCCAGGTATAGCCGACTCATTGACTGCGACGTGAGGGTCCTCGACACGACTCACACGGAGTTGGTTGTCATCCTCGTCACCCGCGTGCTCCCCATGGGTGCCGATCTCAACGTCAGCAGTGTCTCCATCGTCCTCGGCAATAGCAGCCATGAGCCAGTCACCTTCACTAGCGGTTTCCGCTACACTCGGTGCAGCGCTACCTCGACCCATTCCATCCAAATCAACACTAGCGGTATCGCTCATCTGGCTTCCGCGAGGTGGGGGTGGCCGCCCTCGCCCCTCCTCTGCATCACCATCATCATCCTCAAGTTTCTTGCGCTTGCCTTTGCGCGAATCCATAGGCGAAGTCCCATAAGCGTAAGTAGAGCTTTGCGGAAGCGGATGCGAATCATCCGATGAAACAGGTGTGTGGAAATAAATGCGGATGCGTGATGGTGGGGGAGAGCTGAGGGACGATTGCTCTCCAACGGGCGGCCCAGCTTTGCCATCAGCTAATGCTGACGCCTCTGGAAGGATGTAGTCGCTCCCATGTGCAGCGTCAGCTCGTTCCCCGTTGGAAAGATCACTTGACTGTATCGACACCTCCTTGACAGTAGCATGTGAAGAGTCGATGAGAGAAGTAGTCCCCTCTTTGCCCTCTAACTTGATCGCAGAGGGAAGTATGCCCCACGTCCATCCGAGTTCGGGCATCTCGAGCCCCACAATCTTAAAATCGGTGAGAGTGCGACGATTCTCGTCTTTCTTACCACCACTCGCAAAACTTCCAGGCAATGTATCGCGATTGCCCGATTGAGTACTTGAACCATCCTGTCGTCCAGCACGACCAGCAGAATGGCCCTGTCCCCTCCCACGGAAACCAGTATTGCCCATATTTCCCTGATGGTGTTGCTGGTGTCCCGCATTAAACGACCCACCTCTGCGGTTATGGAAATCCTGTTTGTTGCCAAAACCACCTCGTGACCCGTGACCTCGTAAAGAACCTTGCTGACCGCCACGGCCACCACCGCCATTCATGAACGCGCCACCTCGACCGCCGCGCTGACCACCCAGCCCACCTCGGTTGCCACCCATAGATCCTCCTCTTCCCCGACCTGTGCTCATAGAACCACCACGACCGCCTATGCTTCCACGGCTGTTTGCGCCAAGGGGCACTTGATTAGCACCTTGTTGATTTTGGTTCTGGCCATACATGGGGTTTTGGGGGGCAAGCGGGGGTTGAAACTGTGGCTGAGGGGGTGGGCCCTGACGTTGCTGTCCATGATGATGATTTGCACTAGGACCATCAAATCTTTGTCGTTTCGCAGGGGGAAGATGTTGAGGGGGAGTGTGATGTATTCCGTGATTGTGTCGCGGTTGTTGAGGTTGTTGAGGTTGTTGCTGAGGGAAATATGCTTGGGGAGCAACGACCGTCTGAGGTGCTTGTGGATACGTCGGTTGCGATATGACGGGTTGAGGCGGTTGCGGTACATATGCCTGAAAACCAATGGAAGCCTGGTAAGGATTATACTGAGGTTGTGGTTGGGGCTGGGCTGGAGGTGGGGGTGGAGCCATCGGTTGTACCGGCTGATAGTGCTGCGATTGTTGTTGCGGCGGTTGTTGTTGTCTTTGTTGCCAATGCAAAGTCTGACCACCGTAACCGTAGTTTGCGTACAATGCACTTTGCTCCGGAGGTGGTCTCTGGGGTTGCGGAGCGCTCCATTGCGGATTGTAAGCGACAGCTGCAGCTGCAGCTGAGGGCTGTTGAACTTGATGCTGGGTAGCTGCAGTCCAATACGCAGAGTAGTCCGGGGGTGGTCCTGCTGGAGGAGGACCAGGAGGAAGAGGTGGTTGGGGAGGATTAAAAGTGGGCTGAGGAACAAATGGGTTTTTGTTCATAGTAGCAACGGAGAACGATCTTGTAATCGTGTAGGTTTTCAGCGTTACTGTCAACGCTCAGCGCTGCGTTGCCGTTGTTTGAAACAGCGAGCTCGAGTGCGCCATGCTCAGACGCACTGGAAAACATGTCCGACGCTTAGTCATCAACGCACGTGAGTATCATGTATCATGTTGACGTCCTTGCTGGAGTCATATGTGAGTAGAATTTAATTACTGTGGAGTACGAGTACATCGAGGTCAGGCAGATGGGGACTATCCGACAGTGCTCTGATTTGACATGGTCGGTTGTGGCGTGCGCAGTGATCACTCGTGTTCATCTAGATGAGCAAAGACAATGTCGAAAAGGGCGGTTAGACACTGCACTTACCATTATACAGGTTGCACTCCAACGAACTCGGTGGTGAGTGTAATCCAGGAGTTGTACACGTACAACAAAACGACCGTGGAGATCGCGCTGGCAACAGTGGCACTCCACCTGGCAACGACTAAAACGGCGCGTCAAAGCTAGCTCGCACGTCTTAATGCATCGTACAAAGGGCTACACCAGGCAGGACAGCCAGAGCTCGGACACGCACACCACTCAGAAGCGGTCAACAAGACCGACTGTTCATTACCCCAAGGAACTTGATCATGCACCTTCGGCACACTATGTCAACACTCTAAAACTCGAGTCTCGGGCCCCCTCGTTCGCAGGCACGGACGAAGACGACGATAATGATGAAGAATTCGACTGGAGCGGGGACGAGGACCTCGCAGACGAAGAAGCCAAGTTCGAAAAACACATGGGAGTGAATTCCAGAGCAAGACGACGGACGATCTGGCGGTTCGTATGGTCCTACGTGTGCGTGTAAATGTTGCTGAGGACCCCACGTTTGCAGCCTATTCACCATCTTGTTCTCCTCTTTGATCGGCTCGATCTTGCTTGCTGGTATCCTGGTGACACCTGCCCTACTCGTTCACTTCCTTTGGTATAAACCGCACCCTACCGATCACCGGCGTTATGTGGACCAAAACGTCGAAGCGTGGCTTTTTTGGGCGGCTGCCAACGTTGTCATATCCTGGGGTCTTGCGATGATCGTAGACATCGTGCCATCGATAACCCGTATTTTGATATCCATTTCATGGGGTCATGTTTCCGAGAAGGTCAAGAGTCACTTTGAATTGTATGATTCTGTCAAAAATACCTTCAAACCTGTGTTGTATGCCGCTAGCGCCTGGCTTAGTTGGATCATTTTATTCCAGAACATTTTTAAGCTGTATAACAGCGGTGCTAACAGCAGTTTTGCTCCATACACTGTTCGCGTGGGTGTCCCGGCAGACATTCCTAGTTGAGAGGATCTAAATGACATCCACAGGTTGCACAAACCATTGAATTTCTGTTCTTTTTAACACTTTTAACATGTTCTCAAAAGATGTTGTCTCATGCCATTGGTATGGAGGAGTTCTTGACCACTCTCAGGTCGAACTCATTTCACTTGGCAGCTTTTGCATTTCATCGAACTGCTTATAAGGAACGCCTTGAGAAGGTTAGGTACAGTCTGCGCGTCATTGAAAAGCTCCGCAAGTACAAACCCCGGGCCCGGCACCCTCGGTTTAGCAGTGGACATGGCATGTTCAGCCTTGGTTTCGTTTCCTCCTTCGGCGAAAAAGACACCAGTCATCGTTCATACGATCAAAGTATTTTCGAAGGATGCGATGACGGTAATGAAGCGGAAACAAAGGACAGTAAAGGCAAGGGGAAGCATATTCCAACGGACTCGAGGGCACCTATCCAACCTCATGACATTATTCTCGACTCGCTTGAACTGGAAGATCTAGGGACACCTACGAGCCACCCAGCGCTCGATCCATCTCATGGGAAGCAAAATATATCCCACGAATACCCACCCCCGCGTCACCATACTGCTGACCAGCACGTATACCGAGACTACAACCCAGCCGTTCAAGCTGCGCGAGTGATCAAGTCGGCGGTATTCCATGATGCCCGTAATATCACGGGTCATGATGACGATTCAGATGAATTGATGTTCAGCGTCAACTCGGCCCAAGAAGCGAAGGTGTGGTGGAATCCCCGCCCACGCGAAGCTATGACGACTAACCTTGTTGTTATAGCGTCTGGCCCGGGCCATCTACAATACGTTTCATGACCACCGCAGGACTTATTTGATATCAGCGGATTTCCAACCCGCATTTGCTACTCCAGGAGAAGCCGAAGAAGCTTTTCGCGTTTTTGATAGAGACAACAACGGTGATGTTTCGCGATCCGAGCTCAAGACCACCATGCTACGCATTTACAAGGAACGACGATCTTTGTCACGGAGCATGCGTGATGTTGAGGCGGCTCTCAAGACACTCGATCAAATATTGCTGTTGTTTGCCTTTGTAATATTGTTTTTCATCTCGATGAGCGTGTTCGGCGTCGACATCAACAAATCATTAACCAGTGTATATTCGCTGGGCATTGCAGCAAGTTTTGTCTTCAAAAATGCAGCCAGCAACATGTTCGACGCCATAATATTCCTCTTTGTGACACAGCAGGTTATCCATTAGACTTGGTTTATATTTACTGACGTCACCTCAGCCCGTTCGATTCGGGTGATCGGTGCTTCATTGACGGTAAGATGACACCCGCAACAATTGGTGATACCAGGCTTATGTTCTTGCAGCTGATAACCTCATTGTGAAGAAAATGGGTCTATTTGCGGTATGCTACTGGGCTCTCGTTGTTCTTCGTGTGTTTATCTCATCATTCAGACCGTGTTTGTCCGATCAGACGGTACAGAAACATACTATTTCAACAGCCAGCTCTTCACGAAATTCATGTGAGTCTTTCCTGGTGGATTTAGATATTACTAACAGAACGATCTGTAGAGTGAATGCTCGCCGGAGCGACGTATGTGTGTACACTACTCATCGCGATACTCGACTGACTGTGAGTTTAGAAGATGGTTGAGTCACTCACAATGCAAGTCGCTTGGCGTACACCCTTGGAAAAGCTGGACGTGCTCGAGGCCCGCCTGAACGAATGGCTTGCAACGGAACAGAACCGGTGGTTTCAACCAACAACATCGATTATTCTGCAAAGTATTTCGTTTCAGCGTCATCTAGAGCTCACAATCTGTATCCCCCATAACTCGTGCGTACGCTAACCAGGGAATGTCAGTTCTGCCTAAAAATTATTTTCTTTCAGGACGTGGCAGTAAGTGCTAGGATCTGGTCCCTGACAGGTATCTCCTTGTATCTCACGCATCGTCACATACAGAGATTGGGGGCTGAAGAATGCACGAAGGACTGCGTTCCATGCGGCTGCTCAGTATTACTGCCGACAGCTCGGCATCACTGCATATGAATCCCCAATGCCAATTGTCCACCTTGAATCGGAAACCCAGCAGCATATACCTTCCGTATCCGATACGGAATGTTACTCCCAAGGGATAGAAGGTCTTGCCAAGGGTTTCATGGGCTTCACACCACCAGAACGAGGGGGTTCACAGTTGCAGCGTGCAAGAAAAAGCAAGGGCCGGAAGGCAGTTTTGCGGAGGATGAATGGTGCCGTCGTACAGTAGGGTGCGGTAGTGGCAGTGACACCGCCGTCCATTTAACTTGTCACGTGATCACGTTTTCTGCACGTGGTGTGATTACGGAATGGACGGATCGAGCGCCTATAAACGTCAGCTAGTACTTGAGGTCTGCTACCTGTCGGTTCAGTTCTGCTCGCGACCATGGCAATTGGTGTTGTAGACCTTCACGACCTCGAGCTCAGCTGGTGAGACGAGTATCCCCACAGCCTTGGCTTAGCCACCTCATTGCTTCCGCTCAGGCCGTCTCTATACCCAACAGACGTAATTGTGACCGGCACATTCGACCAGGTCAGCATCGCATCCTTACTTTTCTTTATTCTTTTGCGTTCCGCTTACCCCCCAGCTCTATAGTGGTCATCCTCCACCCACTTGGTTAAAGGCCACGCTGGGTTTTTTGGTACCGTGAAGGTTCCATACGGGCAAAAGGTCGCATACAAGTTCATCGTCGACGGTCATTGGCAATGTCGTGATGATTGGCCAAAGGAGGACGATGGACATGGAAACATCAACAATGTCCTTCAAACGCCTGAAAAACCTCAAGCTGTGCTCCCTGCCATACACGACCCACCTCCACGCTTGTCCATCTCATTTGAGGACGCACAGAATCACGACGTTGAAGCCATGGTGACGGCCGTAGAGTTCCTTCCTCCGGCTGAGTCCGCCATAGTCGAGGGATCGCTTCCTCCTCCCGTCCTACACATCTCCGTCGAAGCTCTCGGTCTGGATTCTTCCACCGACACCTCTGCACAGAGCATGTCTAAGTTGGTATGAGTGCCCGTGGTGCTATCATGACTGCATATTAACCTGTTCTATTCCGTAGGACACGGCAGCGGCTACAGAGGGAGCTGTTCCGCCTGCTTCAAAGACACCTGCAGAGGTTGGCCCGTCCAACCAGGCGCCCATTTCATCTGGTGTCTCCACACTCCTTATCAATGATAGGGGTACTTTATCGCCCCCACCAACCGATAGAACAGGAGAGGCACATGACTTGTATGGCTTCGCGACTGATGCACCGATTCAATCCCCGGAAGGTCTTATCTCCCCATTGGTACCTGAGATCGCGCAGGAGGCTTCGTCTGTCCCATTGGAGTCCACGGTACCTTTCCCGCAGGGCGCACAAAACGCTCCCACACTCACTGATCGCATCGATGTCCCTTCCGCTCTAAGACCTGGTGCGAAGCAACTCAAGGTGGATCCTGAAACCGCTACACAGGGTCACCGTGAGCAGGCTACGGGACTTGCCTCTATAGGGCAATCCTCGTCCACTCTCCCTACGAGCACCCTGACACATAAGAAGCGGCGATCCTTGTTCTCGAAAATCAAACATATGTTTGACAGGGACAATAGCAAACAGGGGAGAAAAGAGAAGAATGGGCGCTAAGCCTATTTCTCACGTCTACATAGTGGCAGCGATTTGATTCCATCGAAGCCCAGTCATTAGGTATGTGCACGCTGTAATAACGACTTGTCACGCTTCCCCTCACGCTGGATAACGCGCGCCATGACATCGCTACTGTTTCAGATTTAACTTATCATACCTGCACTTCTATTCATGATTTGGGCACGTCTGGAGTAAACACGTAGACCGTGTATATATCGTATAGAATTCGCTTTCTTCGTTGTGCATTTCATTGATGAATTTGCAAAGTGATTCCTGTCGTGTTTGAGCACGCCTGAGCGAGGGGTCTACAGATGAGCCTACCAGCAGCAATTGTTTCCCCACCCCGTCTCAGTAAAACGCGCCCCATCTCCTTGCTCACAGCAAACGGTTCGATCGGGATGGGTCTTGGAACAGCGCCAGTACCAGAAAGACTATCACCTCGTAAGGTGATCTCGACTTCAGCTGACGTGCCCTTGGTCAAGACGCTACCCATGGCGCATGCTCAACCAAGTCACAACACCCAAAGGAAGAACGATGCGTACCGCGGGTTCCTTTTGGTCACAGAACCTGTGGCTCGATCAATACTAGCAACCAACTTCGTGATCGTTGCAGGGACATCCCTGGAGTGATGGAACAGTTCAACCTAGCAGGTCATCTCGTGTGAACCTCCTGATCAGCGATGAGTTGCAAGGTTTACATACTGGAGTTCCACTGGTGATCGGAAGTTGAACATCAAAGACAATGATCCGCACGCTGAAACGAGTCGCAAGGGGAATGAGCTCGTTCGGCGGGCAGAGGACACTACCAATGTTGAGGTGGACAGGATCAACAGCGGTCAGGTAGAGGGTTGCGTTGGACCCTGCAGCAGCCCAAGGCACACTTTTTTCGTCAAGATCGATTGCTAGCACGGCATGAGAAAACGTGGTGATATCTAGAGGTTTGAGTATCATCCTTACATTTGACGACGGCGGTTTCGTCTCCGGGCAGCACTCGCAGTCGCTCTCCAACCTGAACAATACCGTGACATATTCGACCAGTGACTCCTATGCTGGAACCTTGTCCTTTGAAGACGTTCGAAATTGGGAGTCGCAGAGGTGATTCGATGTCTCGCACCGGAGGTTCCAATTTGTCTAGGAAAATATTTTAAGAACGGTGCAATAACGGAGTTAGTCAAGAATACCCAGCAGATCTACTAGGGTTGGTCCCCGATACCATTGGGACAGCACAGATGCTTCGGGGGGTTTCCGTTGCACAAGGTTCACACCAAGGGTTGCGCCTACCGGTACGAAGCTTGTTTTCGACGACTGAAACCCTGACTGACTGAAGAACGTCCTCAAATATTCGCACACTTCCTCATATCTAGCCCGTTCCCAATTGACCTAGAATTAAGTATATCAATGTCGTTCACTATTCACTTTTTGTTTCGGTGAAGACAAACTTGATCCAGCTTGTTCACTGCGACAACCACTTGGGACACTCCGAGACTTCGCACGAGGACCAAATGCTCCCGAGTCTGCCCGCCGCGCTCGAAACCTGCTTCAAATTCTCCCCTTGCGGCATCGACCACAAGAAGTGCACAGTCAGCTTGAGATGCCCCTGATATCATATTTGGAATGAAATCTTTGTGTCCGGGAGCATCAAGGATCATTATCTGTCGGTGTGCGGTTGAAAGGGACTGCATGGCGATGTCCATAGTGATTCCACTATAGCAGACGGTCAATTAACAGGCACGGGCGATCAATGATAACCGACCGTTCTCTCTCTTCCTTTGTTCCGTCAAGCTCCCAAGCCCAGCTGAAGCTACCTTTCCCGGCTCTGTTGCTTTCTCTCTCGTTTGCATGGCGTGACTTTTCATTGATACGCCCAAGTTCATACAACAGCCGGCCCATGAGTGTCGACTTGCCGGTGTCAACGTGTCCTTGAAAGAGAAATAAGATGCACAAGCGTCAGACCACTTCCCACAACTCACCGATGACCACCAAGCTAACTCCCTTCTTTGCACCTTGACCGGACACCTGAAGCTCTCGTCTTGCTTCTTCCAATAACTTCTCCCTCTCCATTGTCATTCTAGGAACAGGCTCATCCACTCTAGCAGACTCGTCCTCTCGTGGCTGTAGGTTCGCTGCTGAAAGATCAAGCAACATATAGTCTAAACCACCACTGTTCGCCCTGGCAGGGGTGGTCGCTCCTGACTTTCTTGACGGCTGCGAACTGATGCCTGCCTTTTTGGATAATTTTGTTGGCGTTCCGGTAGGTGACATCGCCCGGGAAGTCGGTGTGCTATAACCCGACGAAGATGGTGTCTGCGACGCCTTCTTTTGAGCAGCGGCTTTCTGCGCCTTGTCGCGTTCCTTTGCGGCTGGAATGAGGAGCATAGGAATCAAAATCAGCACAACACATTCCATTGAAAAACAACAACAGCAATTTAAATGTACATCTACCAACATCAGCCGATGAACCCAGAAGGAGATACAAAGTGATGAACTTTAGAAGGAATAGGGAATTAAGTGATCCTCTGCGAGCCAGCACATCGCTGCCGCTGTGCCAAAGCAGTTCCATGACGGGCGTTGAAGACAATGTCGTCAGGACTTGGAACGTCAAATGCAAAAGAGGTCGACCGCACGCTCAGATCTGGGGAAGTAGGCTTTGACCGGCTCCGCTTGTAATGCTCTAGTTCATGACCAAGTGTCGATTTGCTTCGGGAGAGTGACGCCTGGTACGTATCGACAAGGTCAAGCTCCTCCCTCCCGTATTTGGGTGATTTACTGTCCTTCTGCTTGTCTTCAGAGGGCGTTAGAGGGTCATTGAGAAGCAAGGAGGCGAAGGCCGAGGGTAACGCACGGGAACAAGTAGGACTTGGGAGGAAGAGTGGCGGCGGAGACGAATGTGCGTCTTCGTCACTAATGACGGTTGAATGGGATGATGATTTCGTTTGCGCCCTCTTCACCTTTAATGCTAGCTTCGATGAGCGGGTTTCCCCGTCAGGCATCTGAACCAATGAGTGAGGTCCCAGAGCCTGTGGAGTCGAGAGGCTTTGGAGAGACTGGTATGATGTCGTTATAGCAGTCGTTGCCGTCGCCCCGTTGGCTATAGGGGTAAAATACTCCGTATGAGGTTTTGGGAGTTCCTGCGGAGGGGATACAGGAGCACGTGGAGCAAGGACGTGTGAATTGACCTTGGCTTGAGCAAGCTTTGCCAGTTTGGACTGAGGACGTGCTTTTCCGTTTGGCTCACCGCGTGCCACATGTGACTCAGTAGCAGTGGATGAACGGGACGAGGAGACATGTCCCTCCGGTCTGGCTGTCGAGACCGAGGTCTCAGACACATTATCCATCTGCTTCCCTGTCGTTGATTGTTGGTCGTGGGCCTCTAGATCCATAGCAGTCTGTATTGCCCTGCGCACATGGGAAGACATGGATGAGGTTGTAGTAGACGGTGGCCTAATGGAAGGCGACGACTTAACGGAAGCCGTAGACGTCGGCTTCTCGGGAGTGCGAGGTACCTTGGTTGATGGCAAGGGCTGCTCGGAAATCTCTGACAGAGATGACCTGACAGTCGTGGCACGTGAAGCTAGCGAAATTCGAGATTCAGCAGACGGACGCAGGGCCGGATACGTGATAATGGAGGTCGTCTCCAAATCTGATGATCGAGAATTAGATATTGTGCTGGCGCGTGAGCTTGCCAGCTCGGCAAGTTTGGAGCGTCTTTGAAGTGGGATGTGCTGTGGCAGGTCCTTTGGGGGCGGAAGAGGCGGCTTCTCACTGGACTTGGATGTCAAGTCTGGGATTTCTGGGATGTTGTCCGTTGCTGGCATTGAAATACTAGGAACACGGGGAGGAGACTTTTGTGACTCTGATTGAACCTCTGACTCCGTCAGCGTGCGAAGAGATGGTGCGGAGCCATATCTCGAAAGGCGCTGCACAGCTGAAGGAGATGGGGAAGGAGGTATCCTATTTGGATCAACCGATTGATATGGATAACCACCCTTCAGATATAAGTCCGAGGGGTTCCCTGTGAATATCGTTGGTGGAAGTGCGGCGAAATGCTTGCAACGAAACTCACCGATGACATTCCCATAGGATGAGGTCGTCTCGCTTGATGACAATGCTCGGGGGTTGTTCATTGCCACCAGCTGTTGTCTGGAAGGCCAATGGCGAGATGGTTCAGTACGCTCGGTAAGTTCCGTTATCGTACTGAGACGCGAATGACGATCGGGAGACATCAGAGGTGTATGATCCAGATCGACCTCCTGATCATAGTCGAGGTATTGTGGCGTAGGATAGTAGTCAGGCTGAAATTGACCTTGTTGTGCTAGGACAATCAAAGGAACACGCGGACGCTCCAAGTCTTCCGAAACGTAGCCCATGGAACCAGGAGGACCTTGAGGCGCTGGAAAATAGGGCAGCGAAGGGGTAAATATACCTTCCATGGCGCAAAGAAATATGGAGGGAGGTAGGGATATGCACCTTGCTGTGGTTCATCTCCTTTTCGACGGAAGCGAGACCACCAATGAAATTTAGAACGGATGGGAGTAACATCATGAAGAAAATGCGGCAAAAGCAAAACTACGCTAACGACAAGAGGCGATGTGATGGCCTACCTTTGCGCTCTCTTGCAGTGGCTCTGCGTTCCTGCTCCTCTGAGACACGTAAGGGAGAGGTATTGGATGAAATGCGGATGACGGACCTAATAGCCAAGCGACAGATTGCTCAATGTCGAAGTAGAATTGCCAAAGAGTGTCCCTAATGATAGCGTCATCAAGGCCGGAAGACGCTTCGTCACCAACTACAGTCCTGATTTGTTCCATTCCGGATTCTATTTGAGCTGCGGGCGAAGCTGTATGAGGGGACGAGGGCGGGTGGTGGGAAAACCCACCATACTGCTCTTCGGACATATCGTCGGCGTCATCGTCCAACGCAGCATCGTCCAGCTCAGCTTAAGAGCGACTGTGAGATATAAAATGCGGGCGATAGAAATAGGACAGACCATGGATGTCGATGTTTCGTACGAATCTGTGTCGTGACATATCTACGAGCGAGTTTAGCGCTTAATGATCGTATCGTCGTCGGTACAGAAGACGGACGGCCCAAATACGGTCAAACACAAAAAATTACGGACGTCTGTACTTTCCTAGTCCTACCACATAACCATGTCCTGGACAGCTTCAAGACTCGCGTTTCCACGCGTACAACGGCGTGTAGGTGCTCGCTTTTCAGTCCGAGTTTCTCTCCTTCATGCCTCAAACAGACATTCTATTCTACCCCCGCCCGGTCGTATGACCTCGCGAAGCTCGTCCTCGTCGGTCGTCTAGGCAAAGACCCAGAACTCCGTACGACCAAGAATGACAAGGATTACGTCTCGTCTGTATTCTTCTCTCCTCCCCTGTCATTCCTCACCTCCCCCCCAGATACACTGTTGCAACATCCAACTTCCCACCACCACCACCGAATCCGGATGGCAGTATGTTTCTACTCTATATTTACCCATGCTTTCGCTTAGGTATGGTTCCTAGCTCGTTTAGAGAATGGTGTCACCTGGCACCATATCATCTCCTTCAATCCCACCCAAAACAACTATCTCAGAACACTAAACAAAGGCTCCAGAGTTTATGTCGAAGCCAACTACGAATTGCGTGATCCCGATCCAAATGCAGACCCGTCTTCTCCCTCAGGTCAACGTCAGATATTTCTTAAACATGGTGCGCTGCTGCTCTCCCGCTTGACTTACTCTCACCGATTTCACAGAGACCATCCGGTTACTTGCTGCACCGTACCAACAAGACACAACGGCCTCATCTGATCAAGTGTGATGTTGCCTTCTTCCCTTGTCTTCGTGTATCGGCTTGTTAATGTCATGTCTCTACCTCATAATTTCGCGTCACCGTCTGCTTTACATAGTTCAATCATCGTGATCATCGTCAAAGGGTGTGTGTGACCGCATGTGCTCCGATGCTAATTCTCCGCTCCAACCCTTCTCCTGATGAATGTACCGAAGCTCTGATTGATTGTATGAGCTTACCGCAATGCTGTCCCTGTGCTCTTGATTTGCCAGCGTTGGGACTGGCATTTCAGTCTGCAGCATTGACGAGGAGACGGAAAGCCTTGTGGGTGGTTGACTTTGCCTTTTGAGCATGTAATCCCGAACGGTCGAGAAAACGAGCTAATCGATGACCCTTCAATGAGTGGCGTGTACGACTACAACGGGATACGTACGCGATGGTCATCGTGACTTGAACCTGAGTAACAGGCTGCCACAGCAATGGGGCAACACGGTGCATTCTACCGGTCCAAACTGAATTATCATCAAAGCACTAGAAACTGGCATGCTCACCTCCAACCATATTGGAAACGCTGAACGGCAGGGTAAATGAGACTTGAATATTACATTGTAGCGGACATTCACTGACCTCCACCACGAACGGCGAATTCACCCTCGACGGCCATTTGCTTCGCCGTCTTGCCCATGGCACTCATCCCTTTCTCCACGTAGTAGCTCGAGTGGCTCGTTCGCTTGACGACTGAAATCATGCTTTCCAAACATGCCCAACTGTCTAGGCTAACATCACCTTCTCCGGAATGGTGGCCTAGGTCCCCTGCGGTACATGCGAAGAGTGTATGCCCAGCAATGGTTTGTATTGAGATCACCATGCCTTTGCCTTTCATATGTCGGGAGCTTCCGCGGAAGCGCTTACGGATGGAGAGACCGAGTGTCACCGCATCACCGGCTGAAAAACATGGAAAACGGCAGCTACTCTCTTCCTTGAGTGTTTGGTTAGCGATGTCGGCGTCAGAAGGTGTCATTGCATGTATCGACGAGAACATTGAGCGCAAACCTGAGGCGGCAGAGTAAGGAAAGCGAAAACGCGACTTCAGGAAGCTGTCGAGGTTGCAATCCAAGACGGTCTTACTGCGATCCTTGGGACAAACCCCGACAATATTGGATTACACAGGCAATCGGTGCAGCTGTCCCATATCGCATCACTTTGGTGCAGAAAATCAACCCCATTGCCAGACTCAAGTCTTGTCTTCATGCAGACTCTGATTCAAAACCAAATGAGAGTGTCATCTCCGCGATAGGGGATCACATGACCAAACTCAAGATACCACGTGCTCACGGTGTACGGGTGCTAGTGATGCAGTTCCTTCACGACATAGGCGACAGCGATCCGCTCAAACCTTCCCTCTTTGAACTCATCTCCCAGGAGCAGCTCAGAGACCTCCTCCAACCAGCACTCAAGTATGTTCTGGCGGTGAGTACCACTCCGCTACGATGGCTTTCACCGTTCATCTCAAATCCATGGTCCAGGTCCTTGCGCAGCGATATCCACGGTATCTCATTCAGGTAGTGAATAATCATGAGGAATTCTATGCAATTATTATGTTCTTCGTCGAGCGACATTATCTCCGTAAACATAGTGAGTCTTCTCGCTCCACAATAGATCATTCCCCAACCATTCTAGACGCGTCCTTTGCGGAGAACTTTTACGGCCTCAAGAGACGGAGGCACCCTTGGATATCTACAGATAGAGCCATCGCTGCAGTTCGTGGGGTACCCGCGGCAGAAGAGCTTAGGTCCAGAGAAACATGGCAATCATTGTTCTTCTTGGTTTGCCCACTAATTTTTTTTGTAGTGATCCGTTTTGACTATGTGCAGGTTGCCGTTCCGTATCTCAGAGCCAAGACCCAGGACTATTACGAACAGCTGGGGGGAGGCACTTCGCTAGACGCATCAGAGGGCGCTAACGACGCTCGTCGCATACACTCGAATGTCGTACGTTGTTTCTGTATCAAAAGATGATAAACTCACGGACACAAAACAGTCTCTAGCAGCACGTTGGCGTCGAGCCTACAAAAAGATTTTTCCTTGGGTGAACACTTCATTTGAGTTGTGGATGCTTACCTGCAATGTGGCGTATCTCTTTGAACGGACCCCCTTCTACCGTCCATGGTTGGCATGGATGGGCGTCGATCTGCGCCGGTTAAGCGTGGATGACTTCGTGAGTGACATCCAGCACCTGCTGTCCAAACACTCATTTCCTGCCGGTAGCTCGTAACTAGGAACATGCGGGCTACCCCGCACGCTCAGCGAGGAACCCTAAAACGGCTCTACCAAGTTCTTATGAATGCGCCGCACTTGATATTAGACTCTCTCAGGCTTCTGTTGCCGACGGCCATTTTCTTCATCAAGTTCTTGGAGTGGTGGTACTCTCCGGGGTCTCCCGCACGTTCCTTGATGATGTCTCCTCTCGGGTTGGCTGTCCCACCCCCTCGGATGCTTTCACCACACCCTTCCGGAATCCTCGTGGACGGCACCATGTTTGGGCACTGTCCATTGTGTCAAAACAGTATAAGCAACGCTACTGCTTTGCCATCTGGTTACGTCTTCTGCTACCGTTGTGCATTTGACCATGTGAAGCAACATGGTAAATGCCCAGTGACGTTATTGCCCACAAAGGTTTGGCAGATGAGAAAGGTGCTGGTTTGAGTGTCGCAGGTGTCGCTGTCTAGATATAATCTGACTTGGTAGTATATCGGACGTTATCGATTCTCATATTGATCATGCTTGTGACCGCGTTGAGCTTGTCAAACTTGAGAGGACATGCGCCGATCTGCGACGACGCACGTGCATTGGGGTCAGCCGTATCAACGTCTCTGACTCCGCGATAACTCGTTGCATTGGCTGTCTGTCATTTCATTTCTAATTTCTTTCTTTTTTTTGATAACCAGCATGGTCTGAGCGCTGCATCTTGAGAGCAACTCATCTCAACCCTGATATATCATACTGAACCTCGCATCCGTGCGGGATGAAGGTCAGCCCTCTCCGATTCATGGACAACCACAGCTGACCCGTGCACCTTTCGTTAGTTTGGAAAGCAGATCCAGTCCGAACAGATCCCGGGATGGTCTACATATTATCTCGACTACAAGTTCCTCAAGAAGATCATCTCTTCACTGGCTGCTAATCGACCTGCCTCAGAGGCTGCCGCTCTGGCATTAGGCGTCCGACCTGCGGATCTCTTGAATCTGACAGGTGGCCCAGCGATCGCGATATCTTCCACTGCCAGCATCCAGAGTGATATCCCCCCCGATGATCCAAACCAACTACCCATCTTCTCTTCGCTCGGGCAGGACAACGACAGAGGGGCTGATTTCCAGGCTCACAAAGCCGCCTTTTTCTTCAAGCTTGAGCGGGAGCTTGAAAAGGCATGCGAATTCCAGTCACCATCTCTGCTCGCCTTGAAACTGATATCTTGGTATCAACCTAGATCAATACTTTTTACCTCCAAAAGGAAGCGGAACTAAAGCTGCGTCTCGAAACTCTCCTGTCCAAGCGTCGCTCTGCCGCTCTGAGGGGTTTCCCGGACGCTGCTGACGGTTCAGCAATGAACCATGTCGAGTGGATTGCCGTCGAAGAGGGATTCCGTCTACTCGAAAGGGATCTCGGCAAACTACAGGTAACCATCAGAACTCTCTCTCCGCTTGAAATCTCCCCATATCATGCACGCAGCAATTCGTCGAGATCAATGCCACGGGTTTCCGTAAAATCCTCAAGAAGTGGGACAAACGCTCACGCTCCACAACTAAGGAACTTTATCTCGCTCGCCAGGTTGAGGTCCAGCCTGTATTTAACAGACAGGTGATTGGCGCCTCCTCGATTCTCGTGGTTCCTTACACATAAGAAGCTCATTGCAGATTTCTCGGATATTGTGGCTGCAAGTCTCCTGGACCTTACCGACCTCTCCACTGGCCTCATTTTCGAGGGGGCTGCTGCGCAGGATGTCCTAGACCTCCAGCTCAGTGTCGAGCGGAACAGTTACTTTGGTCCATTCCGCGACTTTGAGCTTGATTTACGAAAGGCAGTAGAAAACTCCGACGAGGCGTCCATCAAAGATCTAGTACGACACTCCGACATTCTCGGCTCTCAGGACGGGGGAAAACCCAATATCACCCGCGTGCTCTGGAAGGTTATCGTTAATGCACCTTCGCAGCTTGGAGACCTTATCCTTTCCACTGTGGGGGTACCTTTTGACTTTGGGTTCATCGACGATATCAATGGACGGACATGCCTTCACGAGGCTGCCGCCGCGGGTTCTCTGCGCCTTGTCGACCTGTGTCTTGAGAAGGGGTCGCAAAGGGAAAAGCTGGATGTCTATGGGCGATCGGCTCTGCATTACGCGGCCATGCATGGGCACGCGGATGTTTGCGGACGACTTATGGAAGCCGGCGTTCCGCCGCACACACTCGACGTGGACAATTGCAGCTCTGTCATATATGCAACCCTCAGAGGCAGTGTTGAGTGCGTGCAGGTTTTGATATGCAACCAGTGCATTACCGTTCAGTCACCCTCAAACTCTTCCCTGGTGCCCCTGTCGCTAGCAAGTCAAGACGGGCATACGGACGTCGTCTCATTGCTGCTCAAAGAAGGTGCGAAATGTATCCCAAATAGCAACGGAGAGTTTCCGATCCATCTTGCTGCTCGCAACGGTCATGCGGATGTTTGCAAGTTGCTCCTGGACCAAGACGGATGGGACCTTCCAGATAAATATCATGAGTGGACACCACTGTTTCATGCCGCACGTAACGGACATACCTCGTGTCTACACATTCTTCTCAAAGCTGGCGCCCGTGTTGATCGAATTGACGAGCTCGGCCATCAAGCGATACACTACGCCGCGTGGTACGGTCATCGTGCGTGCGTCGACTTGCTTCTCGAGGCGATGCCCAAAGAGTCTCCCACCGTTTCTTCTGATCGCATTTCTGCACTTCCGCGGACTGCGAGCGACATGCGAGTCGACGACCCTGACTCCATCCCATCACTATCTTTACCTCCGCCCATAATGCCACATCGAGTCTATGGCCACAACTACCTTGACAAAAACTATTTGGTGATAATCACTGTAGGGTTACCCCCTGTTCCCGATTCCCGCTCGTCCAGAAAGGCGATCAGATTTCGTCCCCGCTTGTCAGACTCGATTTTAGCGCAGAGCGTGTCGTTACCTTCGCCAAACCGACTAAAAATGGTCATCACTGCGGGCCCTGGGGTCACCGCTCCTCCATATACCATAGCGCTTCCGCAGAAGAGCGTTCATGACACATTTATGTTCCAGGCATCTAACTTGAAAGACCTTACTTTGGAATTCTCGATATACCCTAACTTTGGTACCAAAACAATTGGTCGTGCTGTGGCTCATCCGTTCAGTTTCCATTCTCCTGAGGGTAGTTTCACTACGTTATCTATCCTGGATCATCGTCTGCACAGCATTGGAGAGGTACGCACTAAAGTAGTTCTCCGCCATACAAAGGCTAATATTCGTATTCAGGTCAATTTCTCTACTCGTGTGATCACTCCTTTCCAGGGTATCACCCTAGAAGTCGGAGGAGCCGTCGAAACATATTGGAAATCCCTGACTCTCCCCCAGGGTAACTCCTTGCACCCTGGCTCTCAGACGGTACCCCCATGGCGTCAATCCCCTAAATCGATGGATTCCACACACACGTCTCCATCAGTTCACTCGGCGCCCGCCTCTCCGTTGCACACAGTCACACTATCTTCACTATCTGGGAATTACGTTTATGCAGTCGTCCAGGTCACACGAGATCATCATCCGGTGCTATACGGCGAGCAATTGCTACCGGAATCATCTTATGATCTCGGCGTTGCCGATGTAACTCTCGCTCAATTCGATGCTTTGGCCAATCAACTTGATAGGGGAGAACAACTCACCCGCAGAGTAACTTCCATTCAGGACTGGTATAGAATTCTACCGCGAACAATGTTGCCGCTGTCGCGCTTCATGCAGGTATGACGCTGAATATGTGCATGCGGAGTGAGACCCTCATTTCATGCAATCTCGCAGCTTTTGCCTGCTTATCTTGGCCTGACGTTGGAATTGGCGCTTCCCCCAAGTCGGCACAGCGGGCGCCATGCTGATATTAATTTGAGTGTCAATGCTGTCTTTCGTACGATCAGGCAAACATCGTCCTCACTTGGCGGGGCGTTTGCACGTCGACGGATCGCTTTCACTTCATTTTCTCCTGGAGTCTGTGCCGCACTGAATTGGAAGCAACCAAATTGTGAACTCTCCTATTCCATTACTGCGGATCATCATCATCTGATGTCTCGCTTCGAATAGATCCGGTCTTCTTTTCGTCCAAATGTGGTCGTGTTAACAGGGATCATGGGCCCACCGACCCTGACCTTCGCGATACCGGTGACGATCAATACGACTCGAGTGTGGCGGAGGGTGTTGAATTCGCCAAAGCGAACAACCTCCTGGGCGTCTTCTTCGATTCCGAGCTATTGGTAAGATGGGCTACCATTTGTCATTGCGTTCGGGCTCACCAAACATTATGTATACCAGCTTCAAGTTCCTTCACTCATCCATGGCATCCGCGATGCTCGCTTATTGGTGGGCATCCGCGGTGGGCCGTCAACTAAGGTCATGTTTCAGTCGGCAGAAAACGCGCATGTTGATGCACATGTTCACGATTCCGCGGTGGTGTACATGGACCATTCCACAAACGATTAGGTCTACGGTTACGTTTGGTTGTATCTTCTATGATTTTAAAATACGGTGGCCGAGTGTGAAGCCCCTAATAGTACACTCGTGGTTTTTGATGCATGGGCTTGATATGAATGTGAGAAATCCGATGAATTTGAGGCGTTCTCTAGTAAGGTTCGTGATGGGAACACTTCTACCTCAAATGGATGCCTTGTACAATGCGGCATACGAGCCACCGCTCTTGAGCAGCTCTTCATGGGTGCCAAACTCGGTTATCGTCTGCGAACCCACGGCACGGTCATTAATGTCTGGGAGATGGAAGGGAGTGAACGTACCCCTCGTTCCATCATCGCGATCTTATCGGCACGTCGCGCGGTGGAAAGTCGGTGGGTAATGAAGATGACCGTTTTTGTTTTGTTGCCCGATGGGGATTCTGAGATACGGTGAATGGTATCAAAAATTTTATTCTGGGCATGTGCGTCCAGCGATGATGTCTGCCGAGCCTCGTGAGTCGTGTCCGTATATGTACAGTGGGTGACTCACGGGTTCATCGAACAACAAAAGGTCAACCTCAGGTCGATCAGCTCGCATGAAGGCGCGAGAGATGGCTATCCTCTGCCACTGCCGTAAGATCGAGTGGTGAGAGGAGGAACTTATTGTGATGAGTAAGCACAGCACGACATACTTCGCCACCTGATAGACCATGGTGTTGTCGTGAGGACATCCCGCAGCCTGGAGAGCCTGGGTAGGCAGGGGGTATGGCATCGAACCCTGAGGTGTCCAACTTTGTCCTCAACCCGTTTGGGAGCGCATCCACAAAGGTATCCGCACCGCCAAGGTGGATGGCATGGGAAACGGCCGCATGCGACTGCAGCTTCTGAACGTAACCCAGTCCCACATTCTCTCGAACGGTGGAGTTGAACTTTGAAAAGTCTTGAAAGACGGCTGTAAGATGTCGATGGTATTCAGTAGGTGACAACCGTCGTATGTCGACGCCGTTGATGAGAAGCTCTCCGTGGTCGAAATCTAAAATTCGCAGCAATACTTTGGCAAGCGTGGACTTGCCTGTTTCGACCCGAATCAACCACATTCAGTAGCAAGTCAACGTTTTCTGCTCGGAACTCGCCTGATCCGTTGTACCCAACGATCGCAAGGGATTCTCCGGCCTCCAGGCTGAAAGTGACGTCTTTCAGTGACGCATCTTTACCTCCAGGGTAAGTGTACGACAGGTGCCTGTAATGACGCAATATAAGCATGTTTCTATACATGAATACTTGACAAGGTTAGGGACCTTGCTTCGATTTTCATCCCGCCAGGCAAGTTCGGATAGCTTATGACGTCCTCCTCCATCGGTTCTAGCTCAGGATGGATATTCATGGCTGCGCAGAAAGCCCCCATCAAGAATATGCCCTGGTATGCCATACGCGCTGTCGTTAACAAGTTTCCAAAAGCGAAGACTACAGCCTGAATTGAACTCCGATATAGCGCCAACGATCCAAGTGATGCGGAAGATGACTGGAACATGAGAAGAAGAGGAAGCTACAAAAAGAGTAAGATCGTACAAACGGGTCAACTGAATAGCCATCGTGGGTACTCACATTTTGGAGGGCAAATAGAAGATCGGAAATATGGACCTGATTCAGCAGCTGAGATAAAGTCGACTGGTTTGAAGGGGAGGTCGGCCCATCGTACATGACTTTTCTAGCGTTGGCCCAGGACTGAAGGACCCATGGACCAAGACCAAATAGGAGCACCTCTGGACGGTAAGATTCGTTGTATGCGAGATTCCGTAGCCTTTCTTGCCGTTCCGCAGCCCGAGCCTCATCGGGGGTGTAAACTACCTCTGGAGATGATTGAGCGCCAAAAAGACGGTTCAAGAGGAGGGGAAATAAGGTGGAGAGAAGAGAGAGAAGCAAGGCTCCCAGGTTGGCAGAACCGCCCGTTAGGGACAGCAACACCAGGAGGTGTGAGATCAATTCCGATATTAAGGCAAATATTTGTATGAAATCAAAGGGTGAGAGCAGTCCAAAGCTGCCCACTCCGTTGAAGGAGCGAACGAAGAGATCGGATTCCTGAAGACAGTCTCGTACGATGGGATCTGAGAGCGTCGGAATATCGAGACGTAGACGCTGTGCGGTTTGCTGGTATTCGACAAAAAATCGGGCCGATTCATGGACTATATTCTCGTTTGAGGCGCTTGGAGTACCATTAGTAGTCGGCGGACATGAAAGCGATGTGGCACATACGCGAATGAATCGATTGCTGTTTCAGCGGCCCGTCTGAATATTTCGGCAATTAACAATCTCAATAGGCGGGACCACGAGAAACATCCGGATGATATTAAAGTCTGGAGCTGCGGTGATGTCAGTGGGTTAGAACTCCGGGTCAGCTTTCCCGACCGGCTTACCTCGTCAACAATCATCGCCTGGGAATAGCCCCTGAATGCTGGAAAGAAACCGCGGACGATGTGGAGAATCATCATGAGAGATGTCCGAACGGGGTGCAGGGCCCATAGTGTATACAACAGATCGGGGAGAGAGGCCTGCGCGATTGTGAGGGCAAGTTTGATGTTCTTCTCATTGATGGGACGTTGTGCGCCGGGCATGAGGTATGCGCCTCTACGACGTGGCACGACGCGAGAGGCGAGCCAGGCTTGTTCGAGGGAGCGGTAGGATGGTGACTTGGGGGGTAGGCGGGGTGTTGGACACCGACGCCTGAGTTGACGAGACGGTCTTGAATCTTGACACATTCTCAAGGATGCGGGAGACGACGGGGAGATAACATGGCCTGGAAAGGAGGATATAAGAACCGAAAAGGCGTCACAGCATTCTCGGGTTCACGTCAGGACGGGCTTTGTGACGGAAGAGACTTACCGCGAGTGAGATCCGAGGTGATGAGCCTGTGCAGTGCAGACGAGTTAGGCAGAGGCGTCCCGACTGAGACTACGTAGTGAGAAGAAAGAAAAATGGGAGGACGTTTATGAAACTTTAGGTCATTTTAGGAATGAAAGAGAGAGCGTTGCGTGAGCATTCCGGCGAGCGAATTAGAACTGGACGTCTTGAATTGAGCAAATTGGACCTGTCCGGAATATGCGCGAATTGGAAGGAGGATGCCCAACGAACGGACCTGGTGCACAGGTTGCTAATTGTCTTGCTGGTCCGGATGGGTTTCACTGGGCAGCAACCGCCTTTGAGCTCGCTCGCCTTCAGATATCCGTTTATAGTCGTCGGCCGCTTCAGGTCGTCCGCGCCGGCAATCCTCCTCCTCCCAACAAAAAATAGCCCTGCCACGGATGCTCTTCTCCTGCCAACCCTTCAATTAACCTCATCTCCGTCAGCCAAATGGTGTCCCATGGCGAGCAATTGTCAAACGAATTGCGACAGCTGGAGCTCACAGCGACCGTCGACGCTCAGAGCGACTCGCCCCCACAAGTCCCTGCACGTCCCCCTCATGTCCATGAGGGTTACGGCTTCCGGCCACCCTCCGGTGTCTCCACCCCACTGACAGGTGGCGCTGAGAGTGAGGGCCCACTCCCTGACCCGAATGGCCTTGGTTGGCCAGGTACGCTACCCCCCCCCTTTCCTTCACAGCGCTCAAACCCCACCAGCCAAGTCGACCGTCTCTCGTCTCAATGCGACCCCACTCGAGCGTACCACCCGTGAGAAGCGCATGTCCTCTGCGATCCGCACCATCCTCGAATGTATTGGCGAAGATCCAGACCGAGAAGGGCTTCTGAAAACACCCGAACGATATGCACAAGCCATGATGTGGATGACGCGAGGCTACGAGGAACGCTTGGCAGGTAGGCTTCCATCTTAACTCGTCCACTCCACTCTCCACATCTTCCAGACGTTATCAATGATGCCGTATTCGCGGAGGACCACGACGAAATGGTGTTGGTCCGTGACATCGACATCTCAAGCCTGTGTGAACATCATCTAGTTCCGTTCACAGGAAAGGTGGGTAACCTCCAAAGCCGGACAACCCCCACGATCGACTATTCTTAGGTTGCGATAGCTTACATCCCCAACCGACTCGTGCTGGGGCTGTCTAAACTCGCGCGCATCGCCGAAACTTTCAGCCGCCGTCTACAGGTTCAGGAACGACTCACCAAACAAATCGCGATCGCAGTCCAGGAGGCAATCAAACCCCGTGGAGTCGCCGTCGTGATGGAGGCTACGTGCGTATTTCTCACTATCACTCTGCCTACTCATCATGCCACGCGTCGCAGTCACATGTGCATGACCATGCGTGGTGTCCAAAAACCGGGTTCTATTACCGTAACATCCTGCATGCTGGGGTGTTTTCGGACACAGCAAAAAACTCGCGAGGAGTTCCTCACATTGATAAAGAAGTGATTAACTTATCTACCGCTACCTCACGATTCAACTCGTCTAATCTGATTCAACTCGGAGCCACCTCCCCGTAACTATTACCACTCATCCTAGTATTATATCAGGGGTTTCTTGGAGTTTCGCCACACATCGGCTTAGCGGAGAGGCAGCAAGTAATATGACGATGTACATTAGATAGAGCACACCGTCATTGGGTCTGAAGGACACTTAATCCTTCCGAGTCGCTCGTGATTTATCCCCAGCCTGCGGGTCAATGGGAAGTGTCCTCTTAGCCAGTCCGTGAGGGGCATGATAACGATTACGAATGATCCTCGGTCGTTTTGGGGGTTGCGATGTCAAGTCGCCTCCAGGGTTGTTGCTATTGGTCTCCCCAACGTCCTTGTCCCGATCTGAGTGAAAGCGAATGAGTTCGAGCCAGAGATGAATGGACAATCAATTCACCAGTTACGGTTCGTTTTCTATTATCGCGTTCGTCATCCTTGGAGGGCGGCACATCAGACCGGTAAGACGCCGTCGGTGCCTGCGGGGCCGAGCGAGCGGCTTCCTTCTCCCCTATCCTTGCACGTAAACTGGAACCTGTATCTGGTGTGCCACCAGCTGTTGGAGCCGGATACGTATGTGGTCCATGGTCACGTTGTTGGCCTTTCCAGTCACCGCTGCTTCGACTGCCACCAGTGTCAACCTTGCTCCCACCCCTGGCACCATCCACGGACGACATCGCCCTCGGAGCTGATGGAGTGGTCGGAGGTAACGTTTTAGGACCGTCCGGTATTCGCTTTTCACTGGGCTATTAAGCCATGTCATTCAAAGTATGGTCACGTTTTAAACTACGGCAACACACCTTATCAACAGGCGGGCGTGAATCTCCTTCAGACAGCTGGGGTTCCGTTCGACGCTTGTCAGATTCCCGTGGTCGATCGTGGCTTTCCTTATCAGGGCGGCGACCACGGTCCTCTCTATGACTTTCCTTGCGGGAACTACGCTTTGAAGTGCGGTCAACCTGTCCACAGGTCAGTATGTCACACTACCAAAAAAGGGGGATCATTGACCTCCTCATCGCTGAGACGGCGTCTCTTTCCAAGAGCATCATCGCCAACTTGAGTAGCGGGGCGGTGCCGAGCGGGGTCGGGTCGGGTAGGAAGACTTCGGGGTTCCGGTGTGGCGGTGGAGGCGGCAGGCGCTAAAGCTTGACTTGATCTATCTCGGTCCTTGCGCGACTCGCGATCACGATCCTTGTCGTCACGACGGTGGCGATCCCTATCCCTATCCCTGTCTCGCTCTCTATCTCTGTCACGACGTTCCCTATCCTTCTCCTTCTCCCGCTCTCTGTCGCGTTCCCTATCACGGTCGCGCTCCCCGTGCCTATCTCGGCCGCGCTCTCTGTCACGTTCCCTGTCACTTTCCCTGTCCCGATCACCCTCACGAGCTGACGAACGATGGTTCAAGATCCTTTCGTTTCGAGCACCATGAGCAGCATTACCCTCCTTACGGGATGATCGCAGTTCTTGTCGGACTTCTCGTTCCGGGGGTCTCCCATCCATATGCTCACCATCTCCAGTCCCGCGGTCAGAGCGGCGTTCGCCACTTGCTCGACTCTCCGAACTATGGTTCCTTGTGTCAGGGGATGCGGTACGCCGGCGTGGCAATGGAGACAGAGCTCCAGAGCCTGGCTGGCTGCGGGTGTCACCCGCCGATCGCCGGTCATCAGATTTCTCTGCCGCACGGTGACCAATTGTTTGCTTGGCTGTTTCGCGAAGCTCTTGTGCCGAGAGCGTCTGACTGGGAGCTGTTGGTGGGGGCATATCCTCTTGTATCTGTTTCTCTTCGGTCCTCTGCCTAGGAGATAAGGGGGATTCTCGTGGGCTAAGTGCCATAGTAGCTGGCCGGGAAGGTTTAGGAGCATCTTTGAGAACGGGAGTTGGCGCTCGAGTATCAACAGGCATTGAAGATAACGAACTTTGAGCGGGCATGGAAGGCTGTCGTGCTCCAAAACGTGATGAGGCCGGGTCGTGTGGATGTACTCTCCCTTCCTTTGGAGCGGTTGGAATCACGTCAACATCCATAGCATCTTGTTTTAACTTGTTCTCGCCATCCGGCGCTGGTGACTCACTCCCCTTTTCTGGCCGGACCCGTTTCACCTTCTCGGGTCGGGGGATACTAATTGCATCGCGTTCCGTTGAGAACAAGGATTTGATATCTGTTGTACCCATACCTTTCGATAGCCAATTTTGCCAAACTTGACGGCGTAGATGGCCTTTCGTCAATGATCTGAGGCGCGCTAGTTGAGGACTGGGCTCTTGGGGCTGCCGGAACGCCCGAGACTGCGCTGATTTCGCGGTGTGTGTCGGGGGTTGCAAGGATCGCAGAGCCATTGACTGATTGTATAGAACGTGACTTGTCAGGTGCGTGTGAAGCTGATGAGCCAGGCTTCGGGGACATAGCACCACCATTCAGCTGGAAAAAAAGAGATTGAGTGGGGGAAAAAACATCTGCGGCGAACAGTTTACCTTGAGAGGCGTTGGCCGTGGAATGGACCACTGAGGCTCACGCTTCTTCAGAGCTGCGGAGTAGCTACGATGGCATCAGAACATGCCCCAGGAATAAAAGAAAGCCTGCTCACGCCCTACTCAGTATCTTGAGGTCACCTCGTTCCTCACCCTCAACCAGCTTATCAATCATTTTATCGATGGCGGGCCCATATTCGCTAACAGCAGCTAGGGGGAAGACAGGAAGGATTTCTTTCAGTACAATGATGGCGTTGTATACGTGCATAAATTCTCCTGTTTCAATGCAACTACAGAGACTCTGGAAACTCATCAGCTTACTAAATTTGTCAGCGTTACGGTACCCACTCTTCCCAGCTTTCTGTGCCACTTGCGCAAGATCTGTTTGAAGCCCGACCATGCTAACAGGTCTTCTGCAAAGATGTTTGTGTGATCCTTGTTGGTCCAACGCGGCTGGAAGCCCGGAAGAAGGACAGTTCTTCCACCAATCTTCGTACGATTATCCTGGGCAAAGAGTTGCTCGTCTTGTGCCCACTTCCATAGGTCCGTCAGAACCCCTAACAAAAAGCGTCCTATTGTCCAATGTTACATTTTACGAAACGCACAAATGCATTTGAAGGTATACCATAATTTTTTGCTTCATATTCACTGCACGAGAAAATCACTGTCTTCACGTGGTCTCCGAGTAGCTGGGGTACAATGTCCATCAGTTATGGTTTCGTGCAAAACTTTTGCACAGACCTTGTCGTAACACATTAGCGTGGGAAATCCAAGTGTTCCTTGAGTGTGTATGACTTTGATGATTTGTGCACAGTAGTCGGCGTCCATAGGTGATAACAAACAGCGTGGCTGGATGCAGTGTTCAATAATGGCAGATGCCAAAACTGCATAACGGTGCTCGACTTGGTAGTGGGTAAGTCACTTGGACCATTAAACATGATGCAAACCCACCATGAGCAAACCAATGCTGCTTCTCTCGCGCTAAACGTTTCAGGGTAAAAACTCTCGAAGCCGCCTGTTCCTTGAACTCTTGGGCTAACGTGTTGACAAACGCATTACATCGGTCACGTTTCGCCCTATGTGAGCTTGCCGTGAGCCTTTTCGCGCGATCAGAAGAACGATCAGCGCTGATGTACTTGGAATCTTCTTGTCGACTGAGGGTGCGTAATACAGCGCCCTCTTCGTCGTACCTGGTGGCTGGTGGGGAGAGATCATACATTGATAATTGCCAGAACGTCAAATAAAAACCAGGGCTTCACACAGGTCTTATCAACTGAAATCCCTGACTGAACGTCACAAAACTCACCCAATCACATCAATCGCGCTGCTCTTCGCGATCCTCCGTACGTCGTCAAAAAGGGCTTCTAGCTCAGGTATCCAAGGACTCTAGAAAACCGCGGTAGTCAGTGCGCTGAAAGTTTCGATCGCCTAGGACCTGCAGACCTCTGCAGTGGGAGTGGCGACTTCTAATTCAACCTCCATAGCATTGTCCTCGTTTCCTTCAGCCAATGGTGGCTTTTGTTCAGAGCCATCTCGGGGTGTATTGGGGTCGCTGGGTGATTCCATGCGTGATGTAGACGCAGATGGATCACGTTTTGCTGACAAGCGAGCCTTCAGACGCTTCTCAGCTTCCTCATTAGCAACGCGTTCTTTTTCTTGCATTGACAAGGCCATTTTCTGGAACATGATCAGAATTAAGTCAGCTGGAGTCGGCCGAATTTTTACCAAGAGAATGTTGTTGAGCATCGGGCGAATAATTTGCATGCAGATGGGAGCAGATATACCATACAACTCCCCAAGGTCCGCTAAAGAAGGAAGGACCCTCTTCGCATAGTCTTCAGGGGGAACAACAACCGGAGAAGTAAGAAGTTCCAGGTACTGTAGTAGTACCCCATGGGTCTGGATTGGGTACGCAGCTTTGAGACCAAATACGAGTACGATATGACGCGCAACCTACGGTATCGAACAGACTCGCAAGAGATTTAAGATGGGTGTCAGGGGCCTGAAAGACGCAAGACTGACGCTGCTGAGCAACCTGGATAAGGAGAGGCAGTGCCAAGCACGTTTCCAGTAGGCTCTTTCCCAATCGTTGAGGACCTTTAAGTATTGCATCGCCAGGGTCCAGACGAGCACCTCGGGTTGCAGAAGCGATTGCTTCGATACGCAGCGCTGGACCGCCGGCCATCGCAGCAATCTGGGAATCTGACAGACTTGGAAGGGGCTCAATGCCGGCCATTTTCCAGATTAGCTCGCGAAGGACCACTATTTCTGTTGTCTGGCCGTTGTATAGCTGATGTACGACATATCTCAGGAGCGGTGACAAATCTGCACTGTACCGACGAAAGAGCATGCCAGTGAACGACGCGAGACCTGTTGTCGTCAATAACAAGTAATGAAATGGAACAACTAGACCTACTCTGCAACCAATCAGAGATGTTGACACCATCATCCTTTACCCGATTCTTATAAGGGTTTGAGAGCGCGTCAAGAATGACGTAGACCAATACATCAAACCCCATATTCGTCACATATCGAAGTGCCTGGATCACCACGCTCGCTAGATTGTCGTAGGCCATAATTTGGTTGACAGCATTGGCGAAAAAAATACAGGGGTTAGCATGGGCCAATTTCGCAACCGAGCCAGAAAGTGTATCGACGGTCTGGTGCGATAACCGTCGCAATATTCCTTTTGATTCCCGGTCAGCTTGCACTTGACGTATGCGGAGTTCTGGATGCGAGCCGTATATGCATGTCTTCCATTCCCCGTAAAGCCTCCACCGAACTGTTGTTTCGTACTGTCGAATTATATTCCAGATCTCAACGGTGCAAACAGCGTTTCCTCGAATGAGGGGGAGGGAAGGTAAGAAGTATAACCGCAGAAGCTTGAACCAGAACACGCGAATAGGATTTGAGGGGTCTGGCTCTCCAGTGGGCTTCTTAGTGACAGGATCAAGAGAAGCCTAAAAGGAAGGTGAGCACAGACTAACCAAGAGTATTATCGGATTTACCGTAGCCATTAATTGTGACCTCCCTAAACGAGTCACCTTCGAAACGAACAACGGATCGCGCGATATGTGGACGCCAACAAAGCTCATTAGAGGTTCAATGACGTCCATCAGATCTTCGAACGTCGTCGACAACGGAATCCTTTCCGACCAGTCAGGGAAAAAGAATACGAACTCTGTCGTAGCTGTACTGGGAGGTGTCGGTGCAACCAAAGTAAGCTGTGGTTTGCGGGTAGGCGTAAGGACGCCCGTGGACCCGTATCGAGGCCGAGGCTGGGTAAAGCCCGGATTCCGTTCCTTAAGGACGAATATCGTATCGTAAAGGGGCGAGATGGAATGTCTGAGAACGCGGAGCACCAAATCCGCAAGTTCGACATGAGCGTCTACGAACCACGGAAATTTGGCCAAGACTGCAAAAGCGGGGCGCAAGGCGCCGACAGAAAGTAGGGCGTTGACAAGAGCAGCCTTTTGGTTTGGGGGCCTTGGATCTACGTTCCTTTTGCTTTCCTCCCCGTTCTCGGAACGCGCTTTCGGGCCGGAGTTTGTCGCTTCCAAGGGGGCCGCCATCGCCAGTTGAGTAATCTTGGCGTCTGCGATTCTTTCATTTACGTGGTCCAGATAATCCTTGTGGTATGAATCCATATCTCCATCAAGAGGGGACAGCTGAGTGTTTGGTATGAAATGATATCCATACAACACGACGAAGCAACGTACATGGGGATATAACTCCTCAAGCGAAACAAACCCTTCCCGTATTAGTATAGCAGCTGTAAGATACAAGCCTTTCGGCGATTGCTCATGAACATCTAGACCCTACGCAAGATCAGAGGAGGAAGGTGCGCTAAGGGGTATGGCAAACCTGATGATAAGCAAACTTGAAACCCAGGACTTGAGCAAGTACCCGGGACTCGGGACTGCTTGAGACTTGATTCAAACTGCTGTAGCCAGGAGCGTGTGTCTCGGCGATTCTAAGAACCTCGTCGAGCGATTTCCCTCGATACTGGTCGGGAGACGGGGCAGGTGACATGCAAGCCTCCGGTTCGCCAGTCATAGGGCGCTTAATAGAACTCGCCCAAGGAGAGAACGACAGAAGGGAGAGGAAGAAAGTATAGTGGGTCGTGATGTTGACGGTCAGAACATCGAGGATGATATCAAGGGCACGATTGGGATCAAGATCAAAATACCCAATTAAACCCATGATTTTGTCCCATACTATTCGGGAACGGTCCTCTATAGTTCCAACACTCTCAACAGGTCTGCCATCCTGTGGAGAGTGTGAAGGTCCCAAGGAGCTCATCACCTCCACACATAGCTTGCTGTAGCCTTCAGACTGCTCGCGAAGAAGGTTGAACTTGTTTTGCTTGTAACTGTAGACCAACCACGAATGTCAACCTGTATCATGCACCACTCACGAGAAACGTACAGGAGACCAGTTCTTGTCCTAATCTCCTTCTTGTCAAATGACGACCTATCCGAAACAAGACCTATGCTGGCAAGCAGGCTCAAATCAAGGCGCTCCCGGCATACAGCCACGTCAATGATACCAGTAAACTAGACGGAAGGTGAGTTCAGTATATCCTAGGGAGTCGCCAATGCTCACCAGCAATCTCTTGACAACATCAACGAGGCGTGCCTTGTCTAGTTCAGCGGTCTGTTTTACTCCTGTGGCCTTATGCAGGTCGCTGGGCTCGGTCGTCTGCTCTGTAGTTGTAATGACAGCCTTGGCATCTGTCACGAGCTCATCCAACTGCGCGTCAAGGGACCAGACAATATCGACGAGTAATTCGCCGAATATAGTGTCACTGTGTCTAGGCCTCGACCGGATAGAAGAGGAAGGTAAAGACAGCAGGATTGAATGGACGAAATCGACAAAGCTTTGTGGTGTCAGCAAGCTAGTCGGAGCCCAAGTCCTCAAAACGGAATATAACAAGGTATGATACGCAGTTGTAAGCGTCTCAACGATGGTCGTGTCCGTAGGGTTTAGATGGGCTGGAAGAAGGAAATTCCGGCTGCAAACAGGATTATTGGGGTGAAAATAGCACTTAAAAGATCGAACATACCACTCGGTCTCCCCAGCCTTGGACCACCTTTCTAGATAGCTGTTGACCCTGTCAACAACCTCCATGACCGCGCTGTGGCAAAGGGTCAGAAAAACAAGTACAAGGGCAATACAACACCTTGGTGCAAGTTCGCTCAGACGCCGGCACTCAAAACGACAAGTCCAGTCATTGTTGTCCTTTATTGACAAATGTTATCCAAAGCCTTGTGTTCCAAACAAACACATCAATCCCGTAAGGAGCATAACTGTGAATATTTCCCTTCACTTTACATATGAACACAAAATATGGCACAAGACTCGAACATACACAAAACTCACCAGAATTTGTAGGAATTGCATGGTGACTTGTCGGACATGCATGAGCACACCTTGAACGTTCACTCGATCGAAATGATTTATCGACTCGGTGATGCTTTCGACATCCCACAGCCACGCTGCTACAATATTCATGCAGGACGACTATCGGTTTGGGAATAGTGCTTAGCGGACACAGCGATCTCCATGTTGAAGGTCTAGTTTGTCACCCGACACTTTCCTCCCTAAATCCTCGACAGCTTGCTGAATGATAGCAGTAACCTCGCTTCGAATCTCATCCATCTGCGCACACCGTCCAGCACCCTGGCGCTCCACGGTGGGAATTCCACCTGCTTGAATAATCGCGTCTTCCATCCACCCCTGAGCAGGCAAGGTACTGCTCCCGAGTTCTGATCTATTCGGGGATCTACTCTCTCGCGTGGAAATCTCTACCACACCAGGACACAAAGGCGAATGCTTCGGCCTACGCAGAGCGTTCAGTGCGCCCATGAGTTTGTCAGGTAGTATTGGGTCACCAAATGTGACGCCGAGCTGGACACCCATCTTCGGGAGGTACTTGTATGGGAAGGGGCGATATTCTGGCATCAGTTTATCGAAACCTATGCACGCAGGATCAGCTGTGAAGAGTAGAGACAATGCCAGTATCAAAAACCCGCACCAGTAAGCCACATGGGTATGATTAAAGGGGGGACATTGGTTTCCATGATGATGCGACCACTGATAGAGGCATATCATTCTAGCGAGAGTACACGTGTGACACAAACACGCACAGGCCCCATTTGAATCGCGGTAAATGCGCAATGCCATCAATCTGAGGATACATGGCAGGTTGATGTACCTTTCCTTCGCCAAACATATGCAGCTAAAAATAAATTTGACATCAAGAGTGGATGTAGCAACAAGCACGAACCCAGTGACCCTGATTTAGCTTTTCAATGGCTACATCCACTGCAGGCTGCCAGATACCGTTTCCTCGAATCGTCTCTATTACCTGACCTTTACGAAAGAAAGCCGAGAAAAAACTTTCTGACCAAAGGAGTTTAGCACGGGAGACAGAAAGGATACACCTTCCACGCCACTGACGGATTCGTGAACATGATGTCTGATGCGCCCAAGACCCATCGTATAGTGTGTGGGTTCGCGAAGTTTTCGATTGGCAGTATACCCCAGGTTACGGGATCATCGAGACTAGACGAAGAGGTAAGGGGTAGGACGCTTGCAAGAGAGGACGAGCGGACGTGGACAAATGATTGGAGACTGCCAGAATTACAACAGGATAACAGATACGCGGCATCGCATCACATACCTGTTATCAAACCTTTGTGATGGGTTCTGCGTTCTCTCCCAAGTGCGTCTAATAAGATGGGTAAGTTGTTGACGGTGATAGAACAGAGGCCGGAATTGAGAAAGGCTTTGCAGGCAAGTCCCACTGCTGAAATGACTACGGACGACAGTAACTGGGACATCGAACGCGCGTGTGAGGAGGCAGCCTGGATGCTGACTAAGCGACAGGGATAATTATGCTGAGCAACAAAATAGCGTTCTGTCAACAGTGCCCGTTAATCTCTCTGCCGAGTGCGCGCCTCCTCCCTTCTTCCCCTCACGACGTGCCGTGCCAGGGCTTTGTCTGCGTGCTTCGTGCCGCTTTCTCCTTGACGGATTCTTCATGCTCACTGTGTTCTTCGTATCCTTCCTTTCCGCCTTCTTATTGCTGTGTCTTTTATCCCCGGCAGTGAGAAAGTCAGTCTTGGATGGAGGTGATACTCTTGATGTTCACGAGGCTGGCCTTGCACTTGTTGCATCACGTACGTGTTGTTTCTCTTGTTTAATCAGCGCAACTGACGCTTTTACAGGAAATCCGGTTAGAGAGAGCGGACCACCAGCATGCATGGCAAAATTGATCATGCTGAGACACAAAGTAAGTCTGCGTTTGCTCATTCTATCTTCTCAGGTGCTGATTTTTTCTTAGATGCAGACCAGTGCACGTAAGCGGAGAAGTCCAACCTCCGCACGTCAATCACGAAACTTTGCACTCATTCAACCTGCACGCCCCCGTACCACTGTCTGGGTCCGCTTCGGCAGACCTTCGATAGGCAAGCAGAATCACTAATCACCGGTTTGTAACTAAATACGACGAGGGATCTATTAAAACCTTCGAACTATACCAACGCACTCGGTTATCTACCACAGTGATACCCTTCGCCCCCAGAACTCCCTTTCGTTTATTTTTCCGAATGTGAATTCAGTGTGGCCTCTTGATACCTGGTTTATCTTTTTACGGTTGTGTATATTTGGATTTCTCTGGCAGAGGGATTTGTGGGTGTGATGATTAACTAGATGCATCGAAGATTACAAACACAAATACGGTACAAGTTAAACAAGCACTATGCATGGAAATACCTAGGTAAATTTGCCCTTCCTGTTAGACACTGTCGACAACAGGCTTGATGTCCTCACGGTCCTGCGTGTCTCGTTGGCAATTGCTGTATTTGCCAGCTGCGTCGACCGCAATGAACCACCTCCACCTTTGGCTGTTACATGGCCAGTAACAGCAGCGCTGTTGCCAGATCGTCCTGTGCCTCGCTGCGCACGACCCTGATTTTTGGCCCAAGATGTCATCTGCTCGCGTTCCTGCTTGCTCTCTGCATGTCTCTTGGGCTTGTAAAAAGTTGTTTAGTTCACATGTCATCCTTGTGAGACCAAACCAACCTCTCCGTCAAAGTCTATCTGACCGGCGTTCTGATGACGAGCCGTGGATCTACCTTGTCGGCGTTCCACCACCTTCACGCGGATCGCTTCATCAGCTTCGACCATCATGGGCTGGTCAATCCAGCTCGTGTCCTCGGGGTCCAACACCTCGACTCTCTGTGACACATGTTCAAAGATGTCCAAGAAGCATATAATTCGTACTGACAATGTTATTTTGCGCCATCTCGCGCACACGTTGCCGAATTTCATCCACAGACACAGTTTCTCCCACCCCAGGCACTTCGGCTGGAGCATCATCTCCTACGGGCATTGCAACGTCTTCTCGGAGATGCTTGAACTCGTCATCCTCATCAATGAGGTCTTGGTGATATGTATTATAAAATGCCCTTGTCTCTTCGTTTTGGCCTGAAACTGATGAGTCGTATATTATATCCTTGCGAGCAGTCACTAACCTAGGGCCTCCAGACTATCATCTTCAATCTTTCGCTTCTTGTGTATCCGTTGCCGAATGCGGCGCGCATCATCGTCATCATCTTCGTCACTGTCATCCTCAAAGCCGATCCCTCTGTCACGGCGTTTGATACGAAATTTGCCCTCAACAGCATCCTGGTGCAATTTTTGGAGCCGTTGGTCGTCTTCTGCCTCATGTTCCCTGAAAACCAACCCTTGTCATTAGATAGCAAGGCGGGGATATGCTCAACTCACCTGTATTTCTCTTGAACAAGGTCCATAGCCTCAGTCTCGGCATCCATAGACGTGTCGTCCACAAGCGCCTCGACATCCTTATTTTGTTCATTGTCATCCTCTTCTTCTTCATCGTCCATTTTCGGACGTCCAAAGCCAAACATGTCATCCTCGTCAGATTCCTCGGCCTCAACTGCCACGAACTCAGACATCTTAGCTTCTTCTTTGTGTGCCTTGGACGGTGGTTTAGAGGCTTTACCAAGAAGGCTAAACGCATTGAACTCGGCGACCGGACTGTTATTGTGTCTGCATATCTTTGCCTCTAATGGCGAACGGCTGCGTTTGCGTAATCGCCTCAGTGGTTGGGGCTCCGGAGATAACTGCTGAGAAACGGTAAAAGATAGTGTACGGAGAGGAAAGCGCGCGCTAAGGGCCTCTGATTGCAAGGAATGGATCTGAGTTCCGATGAACTTAGACGCTTGCGAAGGTGTCATACTGTACGCCTGAGGGCTTGAGCCTTCGGGTCGAGTTTGCGTGAGAAATCTAACAGGATGACCATGGAGCAATCAGAGGCTGAAGTTCCTGGAGGTTTCACTCATACCCGTGATCATTGACATAGAGAAGCTCCTTCGGTCTGTCGTCCCGTAGGACCGCGGCACCAACGACATACTCTTCTTCTTTCTCAAATATTGCCTCAGCTTTCTGCCTAAGGGTCTCGTTAACTTCAAGAGCAGGCTTTAGCCCGACATCGAGTGTTAATAATAGTTCGTCGTTTTCCGCCCTATCAATAGGCTTTTTCGAGCCCTGGTCCTCAGCCTGTTTGGACGTATGAGTTGGTCAGTGAAATGTCGCAGCCATCAAGACAGGGATCAACCGACAAAGAACAATTGGGAGAAACCTCCGCTCGGAAGAGGATTGATGGGGACCAGGGATGGCTCGGGGCTGACTTGATTGTGCGACCGTTCCCGAAAGGAAGGCAGTAGTGGCTTAAATCCAGATAGGTCATTTTCATCCATTTCTGTATCTAAAGAAAAACGATTTATCCGGCCGACGCACTCATTTCGCAAAGCTGGTGATGATCCAAGGGTAAGAGTTGATGGTGAAGTACGGGACGGTGATATCACTGTGCTGCGGAGAAGGCACTCTGTGAATGAAGGTCTTGAGGAAGGGGGAGATAGGAAGAAATCGTCTTCGTCTCTCGAAATATCTTTGAGTGGCGACCTGACATTTTCCTTCGGTGAATCCGTAGTATTGTTGGAGGCTGTGGCCGAAGCATACGAGAGGCTCGAAACGCTATCCTCCACGCTGTGCGAGAATCCTGACCTCGATCCAGACGCTAGTTCCGAGGACGACAGTTCGTGACGCACAACAGCCTTGTTTTCTTTGTCCTCGCTGCGATCGTACATCAGCTTTGCACTGTTTTCCTTGTCGTTCTCATCCTCGGTCTGGGACTCCATTGAGGAAGCCGAATCTCTCTGTGCAATGGACAAGCTATTGTGAGCGGGGCGTTGGCCTTCATCATCCGACCCTACGATAACGCGAGCTCGTTGGCCGGACTTGTTACGTCTCGACGGTGCGGCGACCTCGTCGTCATCCTCTTCTTCTGGTAGCTGTGGAACCTGTGAGATCTCCAAGTTTTTGTCCCGCTCCTGATCGTCTTCGCCTACGTCCTTGGACTTTGTGCCTGGGGACCCCTGCATGTCTGGCGCATAGTCTTCATCACTCTCGTCGGCGCTTGCCTCATCCCTGGTTGCATCCTCAGTCCCCGCCGTCTTGATACCCTGCTCCGCATACGCGCCAAGGCTCTGTGAGAGTGAAGTTTGTGCGCCATCACCGCCAGTATCTCGTGACAGCTTTCCGCCTCTCTTGACCCATTCCTCTTCATGCCGTTTGATGGACCGTAGCTGCTCTTGGGTATGTTGCGTTATCATCAACTGATCCAGCTGCCGCTTGCTGAGCTGACTCTTGGCGCCTTTCCCCGTACGTGCGAAGGATGGTCTAGCCAGCTCCTGTAATTCTAATTTTGAAATCTTGGGAGGGGAGACCATAGCAGAGCGAATACTAGGGTGCTTGATTTTTCGTAATGAGACCAGATCCTTCACTGGGCTTCCATGAGCCCTGTCCTGTCTTCGTTGGGCAGCTTCTTCACGAGCAACAGTATGCATGTCATCCTCGATGATCAACAGGTCATCGTCTCTGTTGTTGACATCAAGAGATTTATTGGCGCCGGCATATTGCAGAGCAAGTTGCTTGATCACCCGTAGCCGCTGGTGCTTCTCACTTGTTTGTTGAATGATGGAGGTCACTGACGGCATCTCTTCGTCAGAATCGCCCGCTGCGGGAGGGAGCGCCTTGGCATCCTCGGATGGAAGCGATGGCTTGGTTGTTCCCGTGTGTACAGAGGTTCCTAAGAGACCCGTAGGTGCGCCAAACACGCTCCTGAGTGGGAATGCTCGTGTTGGGTTGTCAATTGGAGACGAGAATCTCTCTATTGGGTCAGAGGGCAGCTCTGTACCCGGGGCTGGGGTCACAATGTTATCGCGACTGTGAACGATGTAAGTACAGCTGTTGGCTATTCACTGGCAAGACTATCAGGCTTACTGGAGAGTGGCAAAGAATGCAGACAGGGAGTGCTTTTGTTGTTGGGTACGTACAATTTCCACAGGGCGATTAGCCGCAATTCGGGAAGATTCGAACGCGACCTCACGTCGTTCCTTCTTGGTTGGTGCCTGTCACGGTAAGTTCTAGCACTGGACAAGTCAAAAGGTGGATACGAACGAGAAGTCGTACCTTTGTCTTAGAGCGAACTAAGGATTCGCTTCGCCTGCCTCTCTTTGACTTGACCGGAACTTCAGCAACCGAGAATGGTTCACCGTCAAAAAGAAGCGGCAGCACGTCACGAACGAGCGCCTTTCCCTTTGTCTTTCTACTCGTCATCGGGATTTCCCCGGAAGTAGGTGGCGTTGGGGATGATCGGGAGTGGGGTGTCGTAATGGCGTGGCGAGCAGGCGAAACAGAAGATGAGTTACCTGGCTCTTCCGCTTCCGAGTCAGAGAGAATTGAGAGTGTTCTTGGACGTCGGCGTACGAGGGGAGACTTGGGTGGGTTGTCTTGAGCAGAAGCGGCCCGGAAAGAGGTCGGAGGTGGACTCAACGAGACACGGGAGTCAGAGGAACGGCGCGCCTCAGAAGAGAGTATTGCAGTACACATGGAGACGCTCTGAAGACATTTCGCTTGGGATGGTCCAGCAGACACGGCTTGGCTGGATGGAGAGGGCCGATGTTTGGAGGACTGCGCGTCATGACTGCTGAATTGTTCATCTAGTTCTTTCAAGCGATGCCTGAAACCAAATTGGAAGGAGTGATCAGCTGCGTCGGGACTGCACGGCCGTTCACAGCCTAATGCATGGATGGAGGGTGACGGAGATGACCCGCGCTCTCGCGAGGGCGCGGCGCGGGCATGATGAACACGGTCGCTGTTGTGGGACCATTCCTCCCGTTCATCTGCGGGGACCACGGGAGAAGGGTGAATATGAGAACTTGACCGCCTCCCATAGACCACCGGGGCACGCTTTATGGGCTGGTCTGACGAACGGGAAGCCTCGTTAGCGTTGTGTTCGGTGAGGGACATGGTTGGGATGAAGAGGCGCGCTGTCGGTTTGGTCGTGGCAGACGTGACGTCCCACGAATGTGACTGACGCGTTTATGGCAACCCTCCCATCGTCGCGTCGCGTCGTTCATACGCCGACAAAGCGCGACCTCTTACGCGCCTTTGACGCGTCCAAGTCGTTCACAACGATCTGCGCGACGTCCTCGACGCGTATCTCGTGGGAACTATTGGAGACAGGGGCTGTTTAAAATAGGAAATGCTATATAGTTCATCAGCCACATCTCGGCAAACTCCGATACTCATCATCCCCATCCTGACGACGTCGTCGCTGTCGTCGACGTTCCGCACCCCCAAAATGAGGTACGTGGACACTCACAAATCTACTCATTTTTGACCCATTTGCTCTCTAGTCACCGCAAGGTTCGCGTCTTCGCCGATCTCCTCAAAGTCATACGCTAACCATACCATCAGTACGAAGCACCTCGTCACGGCTCTCTCGGTTTCCTCCCCCGCAAGCGTGCGGCGCGCCACCGCGGGAAGGTCAAGTCTTTCCCAAGGGTCTGCATAACCTCTCCTTTGCCTTTCGACTTCTCATCACATCCCACCAGGATGATCCCAAAAAGCCCGTTCACTTGACTGCCTTCATGGGCTACAAGGCTGGCATGACCCACATCGTCCGCGACCTCGACCGTCAGGGCTCCAGTGCGTGCTTGATCTCCATAATGCTCTCCCCTCCTCACTTTGTTTGTAGAGATGCACAAACGCGAGATCGTCGAGGCCGTCACCATTGTCGAAACACCCCCCTTGATCGTCGTCGGTGTTGTCGGATACGTCGAGACTCCTCGCGGCCTTCGCACCCTTACTACCGTCTGGGCGTCCCATCTCTCCGACGAGGTCAAACGTCGCTTCTACAAGAACTGGTACCGTTCCAAGAAAAAGGCTTTCACCCGTTACGCAAAGACACATGCGGAAGATGGTGGCAAGTCCACCGCGCGGGAGCTCGAGCGCATCCGCAAATATTGCACCGTCGTCCGTGTCCTTGCACACACCCAGATCCGCAAGACCGGCCTCAGCCAGAAGAAAGCCCACCTCATGGAAATTCAGGTCAACGGGGGCTCCGTCGCCGACAAGGTCGAGTTTGCGCATGGCTTGTTCGAGAAGCCTGTCGATGTTACCGCCGTGTTCGAGCAAGATGAAGTCATCGACGCCATCGCCGTCACCAAGGGCCATGGCTTCGAGGGTGTCACTCACCGTTGGGGCACCAAGAAACTTCCCAGAAAGACTCACAAGGGTCTCCGCAAAGTTGCTTGTGTTGGTGCATGGCATCCTTCCAAGGTCATGTTCTCCGTGGCCCGTGCTGGTCAAAGTCAGTGCATTTTGCGACCTTGACGTGAAACGTATATCACTTATTATGCATGTAGACGGCTACCACCACCGTACAGAACTCAACAAGAAGATCTACCGCATTGGCCGTGGCTCCGACGATTCCAATGCCTCGACCGAGTCGGATATCACGCAAAAGACAATTACACCACTCGGTGGTTTCCCCCACTATGGTGTGGTAAAGAACGATTACCTGATGCTCAAGGGTTCGGTCCCTGGTACTAAGAAGCGTGTCATTACACTCCGGAAGTCGTTGATGACCCACACCTCGCGCCGGGACCTTGAGAAAATCGAACTCAAGTTTATCGACACGTCGTCCAAGTTTGGTGTAAGTGATCATGCCCCGTCTACTGTGATGCTATCTCTCAAGCCGACGTGCGACACAGCATGGCTCCTTCCAAACTGCCCAGGAGAAGGCTGCGTTCTTGGGAACACTCAAGGCCAGGGATTAATTCCACGCTTCACGCACTACTTAGGCATTATGTTCCTTTATACACTACCACTTCCTTGTTATGAATGCCATCCTTGCATATGCATATTGCTTTGTCGGCCTGGGTGAGCAAGTGGGAAAAAAAAACTGTCTGTAGCCCGTGTGGCGTCTGAGTCTGTCTGACCACTTGAACAGTACCAGTCGGTGGGTTTACTGTCTTCCACAAAAAGTTCAACCTACTCACAGCGTTGTAAGGATGACTGTACTACGCTTATGCTCACTGCGTCCACGCTGGGACTCAGATCTTTGCTCGCCTTGTCCACTCAACTACCATGCAGGCTTTTGCGGAATCCAGCCCCGGCTCATCTATCGTGGTACAGAGTCTCCTCTACTTCCCTCCACCCACAAAGCATACAAGAAGAACGAAGCAGGTCAGGGAGCCGTGGTGCACCCGCTCTGGATTCACCCACTCATTTGCTTTCCTCTCACCCCATTGTTCTTGCTGATGGCACACCTTTCCCGACTCACGCTTCTGTATTTCCTCGGGACGGAAGCAGCATTGACCTTGATTCGCTCTCAGATGCGCGAGACCGCCAGCACGGACGTGCGTCACGCGTCTGGCGGCGTTACAGTGGTCTCGACCATGTCAAAAGAAAACCTCCTGCACAGAAACGTCGCACACTCCTATGGATCATTCTCGAGACCAAGTCTGCTGATCGAGCATGGGCAGCCTATCAGGACTTACTTTCATATCGAGCTGTGATACCACATCACTTGCTTCACCGATTAGTGCGACTCCTCGCGTCCATCAAGCCTCGCACTCGTACCATTCATCTTCAGCTCCTGTCCGTTTTAGAGACTTTACAAAAGAGTCGCGGTCAGATTCATTTATGGGAGTGGAATACACTTATAGACAGCGCCGGGAAACAGTGGCACAAGACAAGATTGGAGGATTACGAACATTCCCTGGATATCTTCAATAAGAAAGGTGTCTTGCCTACGGGGAATGTTGCCTCCCCTGATGAGAGCCTAGCTCTCAGTGCAGATGTCGACTCGCGTGTGACACAACAGGAACCAGATATTTGGACGTACAATATCCTTCTCTCCATTGCCTCGCGCTCCAACCTACCGGTTGCTGTCCGTCACGCGTCATCTCTCTTGCTTGCCTCAGGCCTTCCACCCAACCGATATACTCATCTCTGCCTTCTCCGCTACTTTGCCGTCCGGGGGGATCTGCGCAGTGTCCGCTCCACTCTGCTCAAGATGAAACAACAGGGTCTGGAGGTTGGTCTAGATGGAATCAATGCATGTCTATGGGCATATGCCCGGAATGGGCGTTTTGACGTTGCACTACGCATTTACCGCATTCTCCGCAGCAATACACCCGACCTTGGAGAGCGCAACACAGATGAGGACTCTCACTATGCCCTCGACATTGTTGGCCTCGACACTCTAGACGGCCTTGAACCCAACGAGACTACCTACACGATGATGATCCAGACTCTTGCTTACCACGGGGACCTAAGGAACGCTCTCAGTGTCTTTGTCGATATGCTTTCGACTCCCAACCGTGAGGCCGGTGTCCGCGCAGGTGGTACAACGGTCAGCCCGGTGTGTTATAAGCCATCGATGGCAGCCTTTAGGGGACTTTTCCTCGGATTTGCCCGCCATGGACGAGGCCCAGAGCATTGCGCAGTGGAGCCTGAGCCCGTTTCAGCGCTTTTTCTGTCTTCACGGGCTACTTGGGATCAGGACACTTTAGAGACAGTGCTCGCTGCGTTTTTGCAGCTCCCGCGTCTCCCAAAGCCAACCGATAGACTTTTTTACTGGATCCTCGTCGCATTTGACAAGACCAGCGGGCATGATGCCACCAAGCTCCGCGAGGTATGGACAAGGTTGGAAACCAAATACGGTGACGGTTGGGGCGGACGTTTAGAGGAAATCAGGAGGTCCATTTTTACTCTAGGAGATCGAGAGAGGCGGCCACGATGATGGATGCGTCTACGCATTTCGTGATGTATTCGGTCCAATACTGTTGTGACAAAGTTACAAGAATTCTGAGCGCACAACTGCGCATTAAATATTCTGGTCCCCGGTATCTCTCCTCCATTGAACAAATTCATCCCACCCAACTACGCACTTTCTGCTCTGGTACCTTCGAAGGTGGATGCTTCGCCGTATCTCTTCGGTGATGGGCCCATTCCAGTCAGCTTTCCGGATGGCACTGTCGATCGCCTCGATCTTGTCCCATCCTTGTTCGACCATGACGTCTGGTAAATATGTGGCTGAAAGAGTGTGCCGGGAACCAAGACGGGGCAGGAAGAAAGAAGAGGAGAATGGGGAAGGAGGAGACGAGTCTGTGGATGGGTATATAGACGGATTCGGAAAACTGATGTTTATCCCATGGACACCGACTGTCCAGTCGAGATACGACGACGCGTTCTCGAAATCGGTTAGCAACGAAACCCTGCAGGACATAAAAAGAGGGTGACCCAGGAGGAAATACGGCTACGAGGGTGCGGACGCACCCGCACTCGAGCAAAGGAAGCTCTTTTGCTTCGATCCTTCTGAACCGGGAGTCCTTGAAAGCGCTCATGAGTGCATACTCGGCGATGCCTTCATGTAAGGACATGGGCTCAAAGTTGCCTATGCAGCCCCTCAGCCTGGTCGGGCGTCCGGGACGAGAAGACCTCGTGTTCCAAGTAACGAAGAGAGGGCTACACGATGGCAGTTAGCGATCTCATACAACGGGGGTGTTGTGCGACGCCAACGCACAACTTCTCGTCTGGGAAAGAGGGGGAGACGGGCGTGTTGCCTGTGAGAGTACAGTATAAAGCGTCAAAGGCATGAAAACAATGTTCCGGGGTGCAGGTCTTGTCGTCCTCAACTGCTGTCAGACCTCCCGCAGGGTTGATGGGGAGGAGGGACATGGCGGTTAGGACAAAAGACCTCAGGCGACCCTTTATCACGCCTGAGGCGGTCCTCTACACCTTCCTATCTGGGCTGTCTCTCCACGCAAGCGAGTAGTGTGGACGAAAATGATTGCGATGCCGACTATGATCACATGGTTAATCTGTATCTGTTTAACGTAGAATATATGGTATAAAGAGATAACTCAGAAGTGAATAAAAGTAGGAGGAAGAGGGAAAGATGTGTCGAAGCGAGCCTAGGAACCATAAGGGGGTGCATAAGACATAGCAGGGTGTGGGTCGAAGGGAGATAGGAAGTGGACCAGATATCGGAAGCATGCTGAAACAAAAGGCGACCGCGATGGATTGTTCAAAAGGTGACTCTCACGAAGAGCAACAGCTCCAGCCTCCCGAGGACGAGAGTGCCTTTTCGCGTGCTTCTTCCTCCTCTGCTTGGGCTGCCCATGTCGGTGTGCTTGTCGATGTCAGAAGCACGCTTTCGCGCTTTCGAAGTTCGTTCTCTCGCTCGATGACATCCCTCCTCTCGATGATCGCACCGATGAGAGAATCAAAAAGAGCTTGGATGCCTGTTGTAGGAGGGGCGATTAAGAGTGACAATAAACGCAGCACGCATTGGGGCTCACCGAAATCGTCTTTTGAGGAAACCTCGAAGAGCTCCATACCCTGGTGAAGGCCCCATTCTTGGCTATCCTCTGCGTCATCTTCCTCCAAACTGTTGCTGCTTGTCTCTGCATTTTCGTTCCACCCTCCGGTGTAGCGTCCAAAGTGACTGAAACGGGATTGCGGGGAACGAGAGGTTTCCAGGGTCTTTGATCTATTTAACATTACTCCGCCAGCTGATCTCGAGCGTGGAAGGTTGCTAGATGTGTTGCAGCGCTGAAGCCCATCACTGATAGCTGGGTCAAGATACGAAGCGCTGTGAGGAGGAGAGGACTTGGTAGGCGTGGAATTCAATGGAGCTGAGCGAATGCTGGTGAACGAAGTAAATCTCGGGCGAATGTACGACAAGGTGGATGGTGGAGGCGGTGGAGGCGGTGGAGATGGCGTGCGGGGTGGGGGAAACCAGTTATGTAGAGACAAACGCGCGAGATCTGGGGTGACTTGACGTTGGTGATATAGGTCAGCCTTGGAGCCGACAATGTAGATAATGAGTTCCGGTGGGCAATTTTTCTTCAATTCTGGATGATATGGTTGACGTAGAGCGACGGGGGGGAAGATAAGCACTCACCTGCAAGCCAACCCCGTATATCGTCAAACGTCGAAGCGTTTGTTATATCGTACAAAAGGAGAGCAGCGTTGGCACCTCGATAATACATGGGGGCCTAGGAGGTTGTCAATAATTAGACAGAGGCCAAAAAAGGGGGTGCGCACCATGCTACGAAATCTCTCCTGTCCTGCCGTGTCCCAGAGCTGAAGGCTAACTTTAAGGCCGTCGATGTACACCTTCTTGGTGACAAAGAAGGCACCGGTAGTCGATGTGACGTTCCTGGGATCGAACTTGTTCTGTGTGTACCGATGGAGCAGACTGGTCTTCCCGACGCCTGCGTATGGACATCGGAAAGGGATTTGAGGAGGACAATGCGAGTGTGAGGGGAACGAACCTGTATTGCCCATGACGACAATTTTGGCATCTATGCCGTGTTCGTACCTGGTCGACGACGAACGGTCCCAAGCAAGATAGTCAGCCATTCCAAGGGGCGTGAGATGCGGTGAGGGATGCCACGGAGGGCGGGAGAGGGGGGGGGGACGGAGACAGGAGAGTCGGCGTAGGCGGAGGTGACAAGGCGATCCCAACCTCGGCAGTCGTCGACCGGACGCGACGTCTCACGTGACTCTGGCGCTCTGCATTCTTGTGGCACACAGCGACGGCGAGAGGTCTACATAACGGGCGTGCCCCTCGATTTTGGAAAACATATCGAACACACATGTCGACTACGTACACCGCCTACTCCTGGTTTGCGGGCGGGAACTCGAATACCACATCCTTGCCAGTCAGACGACGGTACACGGACGAAAACGAGTCCAGCTTGTACTCCAGCGATGTCGCCTCTTTCGAGTCAAGGATCCTGTGCTAGCGCTCAGCACAGCCCATCGGCAGATAGCACACATCACCTACACTTTTAGCAGCTTCGAGCCGTCCACAGCGACGCGCGTCCTCTTCCCGACAATCTCTGTGGGAAAGACAAGGTCCTCGAGAATCTTCTCGTGCACCGACGTGAGTGTGCGAGAACGCGGCCTTTTTTGTTTGGTGCGCGAGTTACGGGTGGGCTTCCTCAGCATCCGACGCTGAGCCACGAAAACGACATGTCTGTCGGAGAACTTCTTTTCCAGTTCTCGCGTAAGCCTGTGCCATCCACATTCAAGTTGGTGACTGGCCCCAGTGTGACAACACATACCGCGGCTGGATTTTGCGGAACGCCTTCAATTGTGGAAAGGGAACAAAAACGACGATGGCCTTCTTGCCGCCTCGGACGTCGACTTCGCGAGCAGCAGAGATTTGTAGGGGACGAAGCTCGGTCTTGAGTTCGGGGACGTTGTTCTCCAGGTCGATGAGGGCCTGCGCGATACTTGTCTCGGTCTCGTCAGGGGATGTTTGAGGAGCGTTGGCGGTGCGAAGGATCTTGTGGTTGACAGACATGATGGCCTAGAGATACGTGGGGGTCAGCACCCTGCGACGCGCGTGCACATCCACCGGATCCGAGCCTTTCCCGGCGGATGTCGTGGGCCCAAGTCTCTCGGCAAGTCTCTCGAGTGACCGTACGGGGCCCTGGAAGTGCACTCACCGAGTTCGACGCCTTTGGCGATGTCTTTGGTGCGGTTGGTCGTGCGATGACCTGTCCCTCGTTCGACCAAACACGACCAATGAACCCTGTTTAGGACACACTACGCTTGTACGCGTCCACCCATGCCCGCTCCTCCTCACCCCTGGGTAAGACTGCAAAGGTCAAATATCCATCTTTTATCTCCAGTCCATCCGCAGAATCGCCTTCCTTCTCCTTTGCTGCCTTGCACACGTCCCATAGCGTCATCTTTTTGCCAACTTTGAGAAGCCGTCGTCGACGCGTCATGGCATACACGACAAGATTACTGGCCGTGTACTCGTGCTTTTCGTCCCACGTCGGTGCAGGTGCCTGTGGGGGGAACATCTGAGATATATGTGCATAAAAGGTAGCATGTTCCATAAAATGAGCGACGACATCCGATGTCGCATGCTGAGGGTACAGAAAGAAAACCGGAAAGACGAGTGTCGAGTGTGTTGGGTCGTCAGAGTCAAAATACGGATGATACGGGTTTTCCAGTGTCCCCTGTGAGCTGCGGGTTGGGTAGAGGTGCCGCTCCTTCCAATCAACCGTTCAGTGCTAGTGCTAGAGGCATCGAACTATCTACCTTGAACGCTACCTGGAGGAGTTGCTTCTCTTCCTTTTCTTGGCGCAGGCGCTCCTCGTCCACTCGACGCTGATGGTCTCTTGATCTTTGAATGCTCTCCCCATGAGACCGGAGGGACCGTACGGTCTGGTTGCGAGGATCAAACGCAAGACATCGATCGCAACAGTCCAGAGCCTCCTCAAGCCGATCTAGAGCTAGCAACGCTGTTGCTGAACGATATAGCGCTTTTGACGATTCGGCATTAATATTCAGTGCTTTTGAGCAATCCCTGAGTGCAAAACCATAGTTTTCTGCATTGGCGGGTCAGTGTCCCTTGCGGGACGAAGGACTCCACATACTCAGTTCAAGATTGCAGGCAGCGCGATTACAATATAGGGCTTCCTGGAGTGCAAAGTCTGTCGGCTTCGCATCGAGGCCCTGGGTATAGAAACCAACAGCCTCGCGGTAACGCTTTCCCTTGAAGTAGTCATTGCCTTGCTCCTTGAAATTTTGGGCAATCTCTTGGGACACCATCAATAATATCACAAGAGGAAAAGGTATCTTGACGCACCATCCCCTGTACCGTCGTGTGCTAGGCTTTGCAATGCTTGGAACGCGACATCGTCCGAACCCTCGCTCGGTAGTGACTTCATGAACAACGGGAGGGACTCCAACGACGCCAGCGTCTCCTCGAGGTTGGTGTGCGCCGGCTGTGGTCCAATCTGTCCGGTCATCTTCAGCCTCTCAGAGGAAGAGCAAACCAGGTAGATAAGATAAGATTTACTGTTGAATTACCTAAGAGAACGCGTGCCACGAATCACTATCACCTCTCGCCTTGTGGGATGGCTCTCCCGGTTGTGCGAGGACTGAAAGCCGCCCTAAACTCTACGGGTAGGTTCAAATTCAAGGTTAGTTTGACCCTGAAGGTACTCTGGATAACACAATGGCATACACCAGGCCCCCGATGCAGCAGTCGACTTTCTCGTGATTGGTGGAGGTAGAGTCCATACACTGCCTGTGTTTCACAGAGCAATTCTCAATCTATCATCAGGTGTAGTCGGTCTAGCAATCGCCCAACGACTTTCTCAGCGGTTTCCGGCGGAGACCACGTTCGTAGTGGAAAGACATGCGCGGGCCGGGGAGGAGATCAGGTATGTTTGTGTATCGGATGTCGCACTCGTTCCATAACATGGCATTAGTTCTCGAAACTCCGAAGTGATCCATGCAGGTGTGACTCTACCCCCGTAATAATTAATCCTAGTGTTACAGACCGATCACCTCTCCTCGTCGCAGGTCTCTACTACCCACCCGGGTCACTGAAGACTCAATTCTGCCTGCGCGGGCGTCACCTCATGTATCAACGGTGCAAAGAACGCAATGTATCATATCATAAGACGGGAAAGCTCGTTGTTGCTCACAAGAGCCAACGATCGTATGTTGAAAGTTTGGCCAAGAAATCCCGTTGTCTTTCGTGGCCTCCCCACTCGGCACGGGTACCGCAACTGGGAGGCGAGCCAGTTCTTCCCATTACCCTCATCAGCGGAGACCGTGCTCGCGAGTTGGAGCCTGATTTGTCAAAAGACATAGCCATGGCTTTGTGGAGCCCAGAGACAGGTATTGTTGATTCGCATGGATTCATGGAGAGCCTCGAGAAGGACATCCTGGAGTCTGAAGGAGGAGAGCTCGCGTACTCTACGCGCGTCGTTCGTGTAGATCCCTACCGGAACGCCGGGGCATTTCCTATGGCCTCCCACGATGGCTGGGTGGTGCAGACCGTGACCAATGACGCACGGGAAGGAGACGCCGTCCTTGCGAAGACGCTCATCAATGCATCCGGACTGTCCGCCAACCTTGTTCTCAACTCGCTCCTCCCCATGTCCTCTCGGATACCAATGTATTTCGCGCGCGGTTCATATGCAGCGTACAGTGGTCCGGGCATTTCCAGTATCAGCCACCTTCTGTACCCTTGCCCCCAGATCAGACACGACAAGCACGCTTTCCAATCGCTTGGTACACACTTGACTCTTGACCTGCATGGGAGGGTGCGATTTGGACCCGACTTGGAGTGGATATCACCACCGACGGATGCACCGGATTTTTGCGCCGACGAGGGAAACGTTGACTTTTGGACGCAGCACCTGGTACCCAACGAAGCACGGCTAGGGGAAGTGCATGAAGCAGTGGTGCAGTACCTGCCAGGGGTCGTACGCGATGGACTCCGGGCAGACTATGTCGGTGTTCGGCCGAAGCTTGTGGTTTCGGGATTCCAAGATTTCGCGGACGGAAGGGAAAGTGGGCTGATGGTGAGCCTGTTGGGTATCGAGAGTCCCGGTCTCACGTCCAGCCTTGCGATTGCGGAACATGTCGTTGAGGACGTGATCAGGGTTCGGGAGGCCGCTAGTGGATCATAACCTGTACCAATAATAATTCGAGCTCAGACGAGACTCAGACTTTGAGTCACTTTCCCAGCGTCCACTCATGTTCCGCTCAGCACTCTCAAGGACAGTCCTTGCCACGGCCGCTGTGACAAGGACGAGAGCTGGCATTGCTCCTGTCGTTGCCCGCGGTTATCACCAGAAAGTTATTTCTCATTACGAGAGCCCACGGAACGTTGGTGCATACAGCGTTCACTTGTGACACAGAAGCTCACCTCTCCTTTTGTACAGGTTGGTTCTCTTCCCAAAGATGACGTGGATGTCGGTACCGGACTCGTTGGAGCACCTGCGTGCGTACTTCTCCTTGCACGTCTGTCATACATCTCTCTGAGTCCACCTCCTTTCTCCCTAGCTGCGGAGATGTCATGAAGCTTCAGATTCGTGTCGACGAGAATGGCATCATCAGTGATGTCAAGTTCAAAACCTTTGGCTGTGGAAGTGCCATCGCCTCTAGCTCTTATATGACTGAGCGAGTGAAAGGGCTCTCTCTTGATGATGCCTCCAAAATCAAGAACACGGACATTGCTAAAGAGCTGTGTCTTCCGCCCGTAAAACTCCATTGCTCTAGTGGGTGTTCTTTCGCCATGATGGGTATTCTCTTATCTGATATGCTTGCTTCCCACAGTGTTGGCCGAGGACGCTATACGTTCTGCTATCCGGGATTACCGGTCCAAACGGAACAACCTTGCCGACCCCAAACAGGCCGGTTATATCGATGTGTCTCAGAGCTCTGCAACAGGCGAGACTGTTGCTACTGCTCATCCCGCCCAATCATCATAAGCTCGTAGCTCGCGTTACTTTTGTATCTCACCTTTGGCTGGTATTATCTTCTCGCTTCAAAAAGGCGCACCGTACATGTATGTTTCCATGTAACAATCAAATTAGGACTTCAGCCAAGCAATTGATCATATTCTTAAACCTCTTGCCGCGAATGAGTACAGTATCTAATTTAACCTTTATTCGTACTTCCTTTCTGCCCAACAAATGAAAAGTTCCCAGCTGCGAACCATCGATCATTGGCCTCTTTGACTCGTTGAGCAGCTGCAGCACGATTAACCAACTCAAAGCCTGGGTCCGAGTCAGTGCGGAGTACAGGATAGTTACGGTCAACAGCATACCCTGCACAGGAGTTACCGTCAGGGACGTTGCCGTTCCCGATGTCATTGAGGCACCTTGTGCTGCGCGCGTCAGCGCAGCTGTCCGCAGCTTGTTTGCCTTTGACAATTTTGCTATTGATATCGCCGAGTTCGACAAGAAGATCAACCACAGGGAGTACCGCTCACCTCGACTCTTCGCTTCGCCGAGTCCAGCCCGGACCTTACCCGTTCCGACACCAATCATGCCGAGGCCCTTTGTCTGGTCGAACGCACCAACCTCCTCTTCAGCCCCTCCGAATGCCATCCGGTTCTGGAGTTTGCGCAGTTCAGTCTGAGCGTATGCTTCCTTGGCTTTGCGCGCCCTGGCAACGAGGGATGAGGCATGGTGGTAAAGAAGTGCAAGAGTAACGGGACAGACCGTTTGCCTCCTCTTCGTTTTTTCGGCCCATCGTTGGGAACAGGGAGTGCTTTAGTGATTTTTGCGGGTGGGGGGGCTGCGAGACGATCTATGTGCTTTTCAATTTTATCGCGAAGATCCTGACCGTACGACCCTGAATACGTTTTAGCACAAGAAATGATATTCCACTCGGAATATGCACACCATCTCTACGGGTTCGTTCAAGGTCCATGCGAGCAGCGAGCACGCATTTTGCGCCGACGGTTCGTTGCACCTTGAGCTGGTACTCTGGGGGTGTTTGTTGCACTAGGTCGCATTGAAACACGAAGCCTGTATGCCTCCGTTGGGTGGCTGTGGAGAACCCAAGTGCAATCTTCTTTTGACCGCCAAGAAGCTAGGGAAGGCACGATGAGACGCGTTACGGGTCCGAATGTCGTGGAGTGACCGACATGGACGTTGCACGATGGCATTTTGGCAAGGGGACCGAGGCCGCCTGCGACACCAAGTAGTTTTGCAGCTGTGGTAGTACCAACGATAGCGGATAGGTTGGGAGCAAGCACATTCATCCTTGAGCTAACGTACATGAATATCTGGAATGGCAAGTGTCAGAGAAGGGTTGGATGAGGAAGGATGTGGCTGACAGCTTTACGTGTCTCCTCCAAATGGTCTGCGAGATCACAAGCTCGCTCAACAGCATCCCATCGCACGTCTGAAAGAGGTTGGCCTGAGCTCGTTGTAGCCGTGATCAAAACACTCATGATCACAGCGGCAGGCAGTACATCCGTTAGGTCAACCTTGGTAGGATCCTGGAACGGACGCTTAGGCGGGCCATTGGTAGGATGGGTTCGACAAACCTCGTTATTGGCGAGAATGCGCACCGCTCGCATGTATTGGGTAGGGTCTTGAACCAGCTGCTCCAATTCGGGGAACTTGGGCGCATAGTGGTCACGGATGAACTGGAGACGAGAGTTCGGTGAGCGAGAAACTACGCCCATTCGTGACATACTTTGTGTACCACGAGAATTTCATTGTCGATATCGACAGACAAGTTATTTGCTTGCACGATGAGAGTGTATTCTGGGTTTAGGTGTGCAGGAAGGGACATTGCATCTGCCGAGCTCGGGTTCGCTCGATATTTCTCGATTTCCTACACAGGCAGCATCAGCAATGACACAAGAGCAATGGAAAGAGGGTCACCTTCAATATATCGGACATCTTCTTGCTCCCGTGCAGTTTTGCTATCGAGCTGACGTCCTCTATTGCACCGAGGTCCATCTGCTGCACGTCTTCCGCGTCCAGCTCCTCTGCAGGCTTTACACCACCCTCGAGCATGAAACCGGCGCTGGATCCCTCTCCTGTCACGTCTTCCTCCTCTGCCTCTCCTTCCTCTTCGGACATGTCGACGTCTCCATCGGCTTTGCGCTTCAGTCCGTTCGGTGCCGGGGTGGCGGTTGGCGCGGGAGCGTCTTGGTTCTCTTCGTAGTCCGCGCTGCCATTATCCGAGAGGCCATCCAGATCTGCGAGAAGCTCCTCCGCCAGTCCACTCATGTTCTGATGGTATGCGACATGTGAGGACTGGTTACCATGTTTGGCAAGTGAGGCTATGTCTGGTCCGTGCGCGAACGAAGGGGGTATATAAGCAAGGGTGCGGATGTTCGAATTCTTCATACTTACCTTGATGGCGCATGCTCCTTCATGTACCTGGGTGTGCGGGCCGTGGGGGTCTTCCATAGCACGGCGACCCTGTCCATACAGAGGGTAACCGCGGCTTGTATGGGCTTCGGCTCATGCACTGTCTAAATATTTTCCAGTCCTGCCATGGCCACTCTGGCTGGGCAGGCCATCTCTTTTTTTGATCTTGCACTGCTCTAACCCTAACCCTATGTACACTACACTGTCCTGTCTACCACCTCTACACTCACATTCATGTCGTTTCCACCGGACACGGTGTCATTGAATACGCATGCACCAGATTCGCCGCGATCATCACAGTCTCCCCCGCCTTCAGGGTTGCAAGGTGATCTAGAACTGGAGCTACATGGGCTTGCAAACACGCTGTACAACTTGGGCACGACCGTCATCAATGACTCGACCAAAGAGCGTGACAAGCCAGCAGGAGGCAAACAGGTCGGCCTCCGAGCGTATGTCTCCACATACATTCACCGGGTGCTGCTCACGAACCACATTGGTCAGCAACGAGGTGGTCCATCATCTCGCAACGATAGACGACATGGCCCAGAGTATTCGAACGATGATTCCGTTCCAAGTCCTGCAGGATATCGACAACGCGCGAAATCCCATGCAGCTCACCAAGGAAAGGCTAGAGAGGGCTGCAACCGAGAACCAGTTCATGAATGGGAAGATCGCTGCTATCGATGTGCGTTGGTTAGCTCCAGTTTTGCACCCGTCCCTGACCGCCGGTCCGTCCTAGTCTTATCGCCGGTTGTTGAATGAGGCACTTGCAAAGAACTTTCCCGACACCGCAGAGCACCTCTACCCAAAGTCAAGCATCAAGGAGCCTACGGACACTTGAGGTGTAACGGCCTTCTCCTAGCTCGAACGGCACAAACACGCTTCACCACACCGATCACGTGCTACGGACGATACGAACCTTTTAGATCGTGCCTGCATGTTCATCATCCCCAGCATGGTTCTAGTTGTCGTCCCTCTGAGATAATAGTGTTATAGAAAAAGACCTTCAGCCAGGCACAAGCCTTATCTTTACGCAGGCTGCCAACTTTGTTCATCCCCCTCCATTTTGACCCGCCAAAAAGGGTTGTGGCTACGGTTACTACGTTGGCTTCGTTGGTTTCCCTCCCACTTCACTTCACGCGATGATCGAAAGCGTTTAGATTCTCGGAAGCTTGACCTCGGACTTCTCACTTACTTCCGTTGCTTCCTGACGTTTGCTGGCACCTCACGGCCTTCGTCGCACCTGCGTAATCTATCTGTTATCAGACGATCACCGCGAGCGTGTCTGCGCCACGATTTTGCAACCCGAAAAGATTGCGCACCATTTCCCTATGCGCACGAGCGCGTCCGGTCAACGTACGCAAACATTCCCGCCTTTGGACATCTTGATCCAACCGTACAGCGCTCGGATACTCCCCTGTTCACCGCCGCTCTAAATGCCTTCCGCGTACAACCCGCATCATGTGGCATCATAATCATATAGCGCGGTTTCATCATCATCCCCTAGGAGTCACCCCTTGCATTAATGCTGCAAAAAATTCCCCACGCACTATCTGGGCGCCCCCAAGTCCCCGTGAGTCCGTTCGAGGAAATGCACGCCTATCCAAGACGGTTGATGATGCGGTAAGGACATCCGTCATTCGGCTATGGAGCCGTCCCTGCGGCCGATTTGGCCAGCCCAACAAAGTCCGAAAACTGACGGACCTATTTCCTGGGACTTTTCTTTGCCTCTGAGAACGTTCTCACCGGACCCATTTTCATCCCCAGGTCAGATAAGGGAGAGTTGGAGGACCTGAGCCCAACATCGTACATACTACGACGGCCACTGGTTGGCGGAACGGAGGATCATGGACGTGGACTGGAGCCTCATCCGCGGACCCATCTCATTGCGGTTGGGCGGGAATCCCAGGTAAGATGACCGCCCTTAGCTGAAGATAGTAAGCACTGAAATTTTCAAGAGCGCTCATTACGTCGGCAATAGGAACCGAATCCAGTTTGTCGATCTGTTATTGGCGGGGCGGAGGAAGACATCTAGAAGAGGACACAGGACCCCGAAGACGTCTATTTCCTGAGCTGAACTGGTTCACATTCCAATCGGGGTGTGGGCTGATTTGTGAGACCACGTGGTCGGTCTTATTTTCGCAAGTGAACAGGCTGGCCCCATCATGCGGCTATGTACAATATGGCGAGTCTTTCTGGAACGGAGGCGAGATGCTCTGCCGACGGCCCCAACCATTTCGTACAATCCCGCTTTTCACGTACTCGACTGCTGCATTCATATCGCGAGCACTATCGACTGCCTCACACGTTTAGGTGGCATCGTGGCAGCATCGAGTGCTGTTCAGGGTGCCAACGTAAACCACAGCCTATGAAGAGGGTATAGGGCTGTTCGATAATTAGAAACGGGAGTTTTCAATGAACGCACTATCGTCATGTGCATCATGGGATCTTTCTTTTCTTTTCTTTTTTTGTTTCTTTCTCAGTCGTGTCGTCCAGCTCACGTCTGGGCACGCAGTTCACGGCAGCGCGTCCATCCGCCTTTCGCGTCTGATCATGCAGCATGAGACGACCCGATCGATATCGACCCCGTTCAACGTTCCGTTTACACGCGCAGTAGCGGCAGTCCGCAGTCATCATCCCCATCCTGTCCTAGCCCGAATATCGGATAGGGGCCAATTATCGGATATGTCGGTGGTAAAGATAGGCACCGATTTACCACGATGGGGTCACTAGGACGAAAAAAAATGACTAGGCTAAGCCATCGCGGGAAGTTGTATCGATAGCGTGATTCATGTGCGTGTGTAGCTGCGTCCATGCACAGGCGGCTGTGAGAACCAGGGGGGCGACATCCGTACAGGACGTTGCGGTGCACGCATGCTGGGCCTGTATTGCCTTTCTACAATGACATCGGAAGACAAAAATAGCGGGGTCGGATGAACGGACCAGACGAGATTGGACATTCCCAATTACGCGTGGAAAGTGAGAGGGTAGCAGACAGACGCGTGCTCGTCGACGTAACAACACGGGGGAGGATGCGCAATTGTGGCCTAACCGGGGACTCAGGGGCAATTGCTCGGCGATTTCTCGCTTGATGGGCGTAGACACATAGGGACTTGGCCTTAACTGGGCAGGGCAAAGTATCCATTGTGACGAGATCTCCTGTTCGTGCATGCTGATACACGTGTACTGGTCGGAGTCATCGTCAGCCCACGATGCAGGCCGCTGGATGCGCAGTTGAGGTATCAGGGCAACGCCGAGATCCTGAAAATGAAGGGAGAAAACGCCTGAAAGCGGAGGACTGATCGTGATCTATACCGCACAATAGTCGTATCAACAACGGAGAACGGCGCTCTCACGGACATACGGACTCTTCCGATAACGACCACCAAATGCAGTCGTGTTTGAAAATCACATTGCGAAATCTCAGCGGGATCAGAGACGGTGCTGATGCACGGGTAGAGTGGGCGACAATATGGGGGAATTCTCCATTGGGCATCCCAAAACGAATGGCAGTGTGGACATCGCTCTCGATGGGCGCTTAGACGGTCCATTCAAGACACTGCCCGCGATGCAGAGACCATTCAATTGCGTGTGCGATCGCGTATTCGACGCAATCAATCCGGGTTGGGCGCGAGGGCGCGATGCAGCGACGGAGACCAGGTCCGAATGCTGAATGGTCAAATAAACCTTTCCTGTGACTTATAACGTCCATCATTGACTCCTCGGAGATCAAACAAGGGGTAAGGCGAGATTCCCAGGAAGGGACGCTGAAGCACCAAACCGCCGCGTGGGATGTCCTGGCGGATAAACGATGTTCCCTAGGAGGAGGTCAACGGCAGGCGCCAAGCTCAAAGTAACAGAGTCGAGGTATTCGGCTACCGAAACCGAAATCAAGGTATTTTAGCATGGGACGTGTAACCCACAAAACCCACGGCGGCAGGCGGTGGGCGAGAGTATGTCGCCCGTCCTGTGTCCACAGGCGGGTGAGAGCGCTCGAACGTTGACTGGCATGGTCGATGATAACGATTCGCTGGCTGAACGCCTGCCTGGTCCATCTTCGCGAAGTGATGTGCAACCGAGAAATCGATCTAAAATAGATGCAGGACCGACCGACCGACCGCAGGGAGGGTTTGCGGAATGAAAGACAGGCGCGGATTCGACAGCAAAGCAGACATAACGGACGATGGGGTACCGAACACCGTCGTTATCACGCGGGCATAACTCGCCCCGGATGCTATGGATATACTTGCAGTGGCTTTCCTCGGCGATTACAGCTACACACCATGCATCATTCTCGACCGTCATGGCGAACCTCGGACAGCGAGCGCGATGCACGTGCAGATAATCGAGTCCTGTGAATACGAACGTCATTCTTCATCCACAGAACACGGTTGAGTCGTGCGAACGTTGTAAAACAGTTCATTTACACAACTATCCCCATCTTCCCAATGCGAGACCATGTCGGCGCTGCAAGTGAGACCAGTGTCAGCATGTCAGTGCGATCCCCCCAACAGCCACAGGCCCACCGTCCGCCTTGATTGCGGTTTTCGTTTATCTGAACAAGCACCATGTATTTGCTGGTCGCAGATGTCAATGTCCTTTCGTGGCTTCCACCATCGCAACTCACAAACCAGACGGTTGAATTTCGAGCATCCGATCCTTGACTCGCTCCTTGATGTCCTTCATCCATGATTTTACTTGTTCCCGATCGGATGTCCAAATCGCGTGCTGTAGTGTTGTCTGGAGAAGTTTCCTCATGTATGTGCGGAGCAGCTCCGTGTCAAAGCTCGGCCTGACCGGGTAGGGCGATGTGGCCTCGGAGCGAGATATTGGAGAACGGAAACCGTATGAGGTCGACATTATTGCTAGCTCAGCGTTCCCGGACGATGTCCCCACTCTTTGTCGACGTCGGTGATTGCCTGGCTTATGCTTTGTTTACTCGCTGTTTGTGTCGGACGACAGCGCACCCACTGACGCATTGAAAGGTGTAGGCTACTCATGTCCTCGATATCCTTCCCTCATTCTGAGGACACCGACCTCATACCGTCTACGTCGTTGCACGCCATGCATGCACCCTTTTATCCACCACCCGGCTTTGACGTGGACGGCTCCTTTCAGATGAACCCTCTCTCTGCGCACCCACCCAGGACACCTCGTCCCAGTACGGCAGGCCAGTCACACTTTGGAAACACCACGGCAGGTTTGTACGATGAAAAGTCGGAAGAGCAAGAAACCGAGAAAGGCGTGGCTGGCAATGCTGTCGATGAGGATGAGGAGGTCGACGAGAAGAGTGAGCGTGTGGCCGGGGCAGAAAAAAAGGTCGAACCGCATGAGGTGTGGCGGGACATGCTGGTCACCAGCGATGGCCGGGACAAGGCATTTGTGCGTTCCCATCTTGCTTTGCGAGTGCGGTTGCAATGACACGTTCTGGGGGCAGAAACTGATGCAATATTCGATACGCGTATACCTACTATTGCATACCAAACTTTTGTTTCGGAATAGCAAGGCTGTCTGGCCATATGGGCTGGTGAAGAGACTCGAGTCTGCGAGTGGTGGCTTCTCGTTTACAAGGTACGCTACGTTGAAAGGTCCTGTTAGGTGCTCTCACCTCTGGGTATTAGGAAGATGCTCATTCTGTTCAACTGGCTGGTCCCCCTGAGCACCATAATGGCACAAAAGGCGGTTCCTTACACCTCCAGCGGATCGTCGTCGACGCCCCACTATTTGACGGATGTCCCGGCAGGAAAGCCCTCGCCGCCTTTTAGTGGTGACCTCCTCTCACACCCGTTCTTGCAAGCACTGCTTTCTGCGCCGCCACCTGTCCTTCTTGACCTAGTGAGCGGTCTCTCTGACGATATATACACGTTTTCGCGACTAGGGTTGGTCGGTCCCCGAACGGGCGCTAGAGCGGCACGGTTTGCAGACTGGTGTTGGCTTTTCGGTACTCTGGTTGGCATGGTCGAGAATGGTGTTGAGATGGGTATTGTGGAGGGACTGCAGCGTGAAGGCAAGTGACCGTTCACACGGGCTTGCGACGTTCTGCTGAAGCGATGTTGTAGTTGAGAACCGAGCGTATAGAGAGTCGTTGGAGGGGGCAACGGCCAAGTCTCGGCCCAAGATGGCGAAACTGGACGAGAAGGAGCTCGCGAGGCTCCGACAGAAGAGCTACTGGCTGCAGGTCTCGCGGGCAAAGTTGGTCATGGACTTTATCTTTGTTTGTGAGGGAGGCCATGTCTGTCTGTGATGTCTGCTGATCGGCTGTTTGCCAGCATATGATATTTTCCGACTGAGGCGTGGCAAGGACATCGTCCAGCCCGTTGCAGGCCTTGCGGCTGCGCTGTTGAGGTACGAGGTCTATCCTCGTCTCGATCTGACTGACGGTCGAAAAAGTTGTGCCAAGTTGTACGACAGATTCAAGACGATCCTGGTCAACAACGCGCTCTCCAGCGTGGGCTGAGACCGGGTGGAGTGCGCTTTTGCTTGGGTGTTTCAGTGCTGATATTTACGCATCTTACGACATGGCACAGTAAATATTTTTAAAAGAGAGGTGATCCTGAGCATCAAAACCACATCCACCAAGACCGTTTGGATGATGGCACTCGGTCAGAAGTCAAGATAGCGGTAGATGGTGACTGTCGTTGGAGAGCGTCGACTTCTTGTTCGAGCGCGTGTATGCGCGCGGTTGCCTCGTCGAGGAACCGTTCGTGCGCGAGACGGCTTTGGGCAAGATGGAGGCCCTGAAAAAAAGGGTGAATCTGCCGTCGAGTGCGGGACACAAGAGGGAAAGAAGATGGGTCCCGTCGCCATCGGCACGGTGGGGGGAATGAAACATTGCCAGACGCACCATGTACACCGCCGAGCCGAGCAGCGCGACAGGGATCATCGCGGGAAGGAGCGATGCGTAAAATGCGGCATGACGACCTCGCGGTGTGAGCGAGTGGGACATGTCCAACGTGCGGCGGGCTCAAACGTGCGCGTGTGAGCCGGTCGGGATCGCAATGGCCACTGTTTTTTATATCTCAGCCCGTCGTCTCCCGCGCTCTTCCGTCCCTCTCGTGGGCTGGATCCACTACAACCCTCCCCCGACACCGCCGTCCAAGCAGTCATGTTGGACGAGAAATCGAGTTCGTCTTCCAGTAGCGACATCCCGAATGCGCCGCCTCCCCCACTCCGCAGCACTTGCCGCCCCGCCCACTCCTTCATCCCCGCTCGTATTCCACCCTCCTCGTGCCCTCGCTCGCCCTCTTATCGTTATGTTCGTCCCCGTGGACTCCGGATATGGAATCTACTCAAGAAATGGTCTCCCGTCTTGGCCTATGGCGCGACAACCCTCGGTTTCATCCTCGCCATCGCATTTTGGAAGACACAGGTTTTCGATGGTCCGTCCTCTCTCGCTCTCTCGTTCATCCACTCACGCTTGCCAATCAGGCCTCGACCGACTATCCCATTGGTTGCGCAACGATGAGTACTTTGGTTTTGCTGTCCTCTTTTGTCTGATATTTATCACCACCTTCCGTACGTTCACGGCTTGACTCGTCGCACGCGTTCACTCATCCTTGATCCAGCCCCCCTTCCGCTGTATTCCACGCTGATTACCCTGTCTGGTTATACCTATGGACCATGGATGGGTGCGCTTGTCTCCTACACTGCTGCGCTCTCAGGCGCGATCGTCGTCTTTGCCCTCTCCCGCGCCTTTCTCCGCGAATCGATCGCCCGCTGGTTACAGTCAGCGCGGGGATTGTTCCGAGTCGTGCGAGCGATCGAACGCAAACCACAATTGCTGTTCCTTGTCCGTCTCGCACCATATCCCTACAATGTGATGAACGCCCTTTTGGCTGCAACCACGCTGAGCACGAAGACGTACGTCATCTGCACTGGACTCTCCCTCTTCAAGGTGATCGTGCACACCAGCATCGGCGCGGGGATCAGGTCCTTTAGTGCCAACAAGGGGTCTGGCCCCGAAGAGGATGGTTGGGGCAGAGTGTGGACGATCGGCGGCATTTTGCTCTGCATCGCCCTCTTTCTATACCTCACCTGGGTTGCACGGCGGGCAGTGGACGATGAACTGGACTATGAAACAGCATCGAGCAGTGCCTCTGAGGAAAGAGTGGCATTCCTCAGTCCGGACGTGTCACTCGAAGATGAGATCTCCCATCCGCACGGTCGTCTTTCGCCCGCGTGTCGTCCAAGAGAGACGATGGCTGAAGTGCAACTCGCATCGCACAGCCCCGTGCTCTGACGACGTGGCGATATGGACGTCGACGGCGCAGAGGCGGACCTGATCTATCTACATTCTAATTCATGAGCTCAAAGGGGATATCCTTGTGCTCAACCCACAGACCGAGTCGGATCATGGAACGTGTATTTTTCTTCTTTCTTTTCGGATGAGCATCAGATGTACACTTTGGACTCGCCCTACTTCACTCCTTTGTTCGTTTGCCTCTGTCGTGTCGCCTGTAAGGCACTGCCCTCGCGGCGAATACCGACAGCAACTGTCAAGACGCCACCTGAACGTGAACGTTGTCACCGATCCGTAAATGAAGTGATCGCCTCACGCCCTAGTGTGTTGTCACGCGTGCCAACGAGATGATGGACCGCCAAGCGTTGCCCGTTCATAATGGCGGTCATGCACATTCAAGGACACGTCCGTTTATTCGCCTCGTTTGATCAGATTTGCGATCCCCTCCCCCAAAATGAAAGCCATCCTGCAAGCGCCATGTCTGAACCTAACCTTTTTCCGACCAGACAGTAACGTCACATGGTCCCGTCACATGACAGATAACTCACAAACATGCCAATACAGATATAAATAGTACCATGCTATGGCTCGGTTTCGTGACATCCCCGATCAGAATTCTGTCCGATCAGATCCGCGTGCCCAGATCGGGATGCCATCTAAATCGGCCGTGCGGACGCCGGTCTGCCCTGGGCGAGTGAGAACGCCATCAGGCAACGGCCCGGCCCATTCAAACGACCTCCCATGGCAGCTGCGCCCACCAAAAGAAAGAGAGAGCACACGCAAGACGCCGTCAAGTCAGTATATCCATCTGACTGGGTAACGAGTATACGGGGTAACCGTATGTGACACGAGCAATGACAAAAGGTATCAAAAAGTGGGGTGAATGGAGCGTGATACTACACATGGGATGAGTCAATGTATACACGACGCAATGTATGAGAGCGATGCAAACGACGAGAGGGGTATGATGGGTTTCGTGAAATGAACGGACGGGCGTCTTCCAATTTCGTACGTAGCGCTTCTAAAAAGAGAAGCGAACAAGAATGAGGAAAGGAGAGCAGGGGAATGGGAGGGAAAAGAAAGAAAGAAAAAAAGGGAAAAGAAAGCAAAGGAACGCGATTCGTGGGATCAGAGCAAAACAGCAAAAAGGATATCGTCCAAGTTCGAATGAAGACGGTCGGAATAGCAATCGTGAACCGCACCACACATCTAGAACCCTTCCGCGGGCGCGGGTGCGTCTATAACTCGCCCGTCGTTTTTGGTATATTGCGGAGGGAGGTGTTCGTTCAAGGGCACAAACCCAAAATCAGGCGAGACTTTTTCAAGAAACTATTAGTCAGTAAGCCACGCCGTAAGACATCCGTCAACGATGAAACGACTCACAACGGTTGATGTCCGTCTCGGCCCCACCATAGCCGTCCGTCAACGGAGGCGTATTGGCCTGCGAGGACGATGTATGCGACGCGGCACTGATAGAGGAAGCACTCGTCGAAGGACGCTGCGTCGTTTGGGCAGGGTGTCCCCAGCCATTACGCGCATCCATCGAGTCAATGGACGGGTTGCCGCCCACGGCAGAATAAGCGAACTCGGTCTGGCTCGAGCTGAAGCCGTAAGGGTCGACAGAGGGTAACTGAATCATACTCCGCACTCTCGGCATCCCTCCGTTTTGCTCATCGGCTGGCTGAGGGGAGGACGAAGGGCGTTCCGAGTGGTGTTCGTAAGGCGAGGGGTAAGGACTCATAGCTTGGCTGTGGCGTCGGGGCCGACCCACCCTGAGTGAACTACTTGGCCCGTACTGTTTCGAGGAGGACGGGGGACGGGACAAGGTAGGAGAGATGGGTCTATGATGACCGGACCCTGGGCGCGGGTAGTCGCCTTGATGATACGTTGGGTGGGTGGGCGACTCTTCGTATGGCAAGGACGAGACGGAGGACATCGAGTACCCTGTAGTCGGACGGCTGTGTGTGTCCGGAGACAACGAGGGAGGGGTGTGGTCGCTGTGCATGGACATGTTCGAGTAGGAGGACGCGTAAGAGGTATTGATGGTGGGGGTGGGACGCGCGCCGTACCCGTTCGTGGTCGGAGGGTTCAAGAGCGAGGAGAGACTACCCGAATGGCTCGAGGTGGAGCTATTGGGCGAAAAGGACCAGCTCTGCTCGGTGTAGGACGGGTACTGAGAGGACGGGACCTGGGTCGTGTGATGCCCGTAGCCAGAGCTGGTTTCCATCGCACTGAACTGAGTGGTGGGGGACTCATCTGCGGGGGAGATGGGCTGGAGATTGTGGGACTGGTTGAAGAGGGTGTGGTGGTGCTGGATGGTAGGGGGCTCTGAGGGAACCGTGAGAGGCGGCAAGGCCGCACGGGGGTATGAGGTTCCCCAGCCTGGCGCACCGGGTGAGCTGAGGGGGGTGAACGAACCAGGGGCAGAGAATCCACGAGCGCGACCGCCGAGGATGTTGGGCTTGCTGGCGACGGAGGGGACGGTCAAGGGGACGGGACCGACACCGATGGCGGAGCGGGGTGGCGGGATAGTCGGGGGTTCCTGCGTTTCACGTTTTCTTGGCTTGGGGAGGCGCGGGGGGACGCGGCGTTTAAAATTGGCGACGACCTCTGGAGGGGAATGGCGGTTGAGAGTGGGATGGGCTGGTGGCTGTGTCAAGAAAAAAGGTTTATGGCGGTGCGAGGGAGGGCGACTCACACCATGTGCTCGCATCGGGATCATCGATGGCTGGGTCAACGTTGCGGAGGTTCACTTTGCGCATGAAGCCATAAATCTGTGGGAAGGGGTTCATTAAGCAGGCTGGGAGGGGGGAAGGAAAGAAGCACGGACGTTGAGTTGCCGAGAGAAGGAAGCGAATCTGGATTGACGGTAGACGCTTGGGAGGACGTGGAGGGCGAGCTGCTCTGGACGCTCTACGATGATGTGTTCGCCAGCGGGGTCCCATCTGATCATGTGATGGTTCTCTGGACGCTCGAGGAGACTGGGGACGCGTCGGACGCGGAAGAGGGAAAGAGGAGGGGACGTACGCGTATAGTTTTGTGAGGAAAGTCGCCTGGGGCTTTGACTCGGACTTTGTGGGCTGGTGGTGCTGGTCGTGGGACTTGAGGGCGGGCTGTGGGGACGGTTCGTCATTGGGGGAGTCGTTGGGGGAGCTTGGTGGGTATAGGGGCGGTGCGGTGGATATCTGTGGGTATGGGTGGTCGGGATGGCGGGACCACTGGGGGCGGGGTTGGGTGGGGGAGGGGTATGAGGGAGCGTAGAGGTCTTGCATGTCGAACGTTGCGGGGCGTAGGGACGGAATGGTGAATGGCGTCGGACGGAGCCGAGTTGAAGGCGAGCTATGTACTGAAGAAGCGAAGAAAAGGAAGGAAGGAAAAAAAAAAAAAAGTCAAACAGACAGAGGCTGTCGACGGTGGACTCGTCGATCGACTATGTATATTATAAAAATCCTTGGCCGGTGGAGAATTCATATTCCCCGAATTTAGCTCTTACGTGACCCCTCTCTCCTCCCTCCATTTTCTCCCGCAGAGCTTCCCTTTCAGGCCCAGTACGTAATCCAGGGTCCTACCTCACAAGCCGCGGCCGCGTTCGGAAATCACCCTCGGCAAACACTGCCCAAACACACACCAACAGACACGCCCCCAAATGCGGTCACCGTGCCACTCCCTCGGCGCCGAGGCCCATCCTGACCTTGTCCTTATTCGGCCACACTCCGCCCACACTGTATCGCGATCTCCATGTGATCGCGTTCGAGTGGCCGCTGCACCCCATCTTCGGCGAATCGCCCCAATCTCAGCTTGAATCTCATGTCAGCGAGCGACACCGCCCCGCGCTCTTTGCTGCCACCGGTTCACTTTCGCACTCGCCGGGGTCCTCCCTTCCCCGTTTGGAAATCGAACTCGTCCCCCGATTTGGTTCGCGATCCGCACCGACGCACCCCGCCCCCCGCCCCCCCCCCCCCCGCGATCACCTCAGCTCGCTCCGCCCCCGTCGCCATCTGCACGTGCCCGAGGTGTCCATCAACTTCTCTTCCCGAATCATCTGATCGCACCACCACCAACGATCCAATTAGAATAGAATAGCTTATTTTGTAACCAGGTATCATAACACGATGATCCAAACTACTTCCAACGAAAATGTGACGCGATGAAAAAGATGGTGTAACTGTGCAATGCAAATAATACAAGTGAAAATCAGCATTTTTTTTTTTCTTTTTTGAGCAACGAGCAACGTCCACGGTCCATACAAGGAATGCAACCGCAACACACAACCTTGCTCACAATTCGCCGTCATAGTGTATTGTGACGCTGTTGAAAGCCCCAAACAGATCCTCGTCCGGGGGCGAGTCTAGCCCATCGTCATAGCCAGGTGGGCCAGGTGAGACGATGCACCCTTGCTCTTCCAAGTGCAGCGAGCGCGACTCCTTCAGGTGCCGGAAATTGGCAGCATCAGTCCCATTTGACGCAGCCGGAACAATCTAGACATCAAACAGGTCCGACATCAGCATATACTTCCACCACGCGCACATCAAATAGGAAACGGGCAGCCACGCGACCCAATTCGGAACAATGCAAACGCAATGCTCCAAAACACAAACTTAAACCACTCTCGTTGACATACCGGCGGCCGTGTGTGACGCAAGAGGCCCCAGTTCATTTTGGAAAACCACTTGTGTTGCTTCACCTCGCTTGCCCCGCTTCTGCTCCCTAACCGGGCTCGTTCTTCTTTCTCCAGGAGCCGGTTGATGATATCCTTACACGCGCTGTCCCATCGGTTTCCGTCATCGCTGCAAACCCATACGAGTCATCATCATACCTGGATGTCTTGGGCGTATCGCGGAAATGCACGGGGAGCAACCGAATGTTGGCAAACGTGTCGTTTCTCTCCTTGCCCTTGAACGGTGTCGTAGCGAACTAGGACGCCAATCCCAGTGATCGAAAATCGGGCGTAAGTCGGTGTCAGTCGGCTTCGGCCATTCGCTAATAAGACCACTTACGATCATCTCGTAAATGAGTATGCCGAGAGTCCACCAATCCACGGCTGCAGTGTGTCCTTGCGCAGCAATCACCTCAGGTGCGATATACTCTGCACATCGGGGAGGAATGCGTCAAACACCTTCCATGTAGGATTCGACATCCTGACCTTCGGTTCCGACAAACGAATTCGTCCTAAAATCGGCCGTACAGGACATCGTGTCGATCATGGGCACCTGGCAGTAAAGAAGGACGGTCACAAACGCTGCCACATGCGCGACGCGAGACACATGCCCCGTTTGGCTCCGACTGGTGAATAGTGGCGGGTCGCCCCCCTGGGTGTCCCGACTGTTTGGCCAGGTCGAAATCTGATAGCATGATATGGCCAGATTGATGGAGGAGGATGTCTGTCAAGTATATGGCCGCACGCTCGTAAGTGGGACCACAGAATAACATTTGACGCACTTTCCGGTTTGAGGTCGCGATAAATAAATCCGTTGAGATGCAGGTACTCTAATGCGGCGACTACTTCGGCAGCGTAGAACCGCGAGCCATCCTCCGGGAGACATTTACCCGGCCGTGTTTGTAGCGCGCGGAAGAATTCCCCGCCCATGCAATATTCCATGCAAAAGTAAAGATATTCCTCTGATTGGAAGGAATGGTAAAGCGTCACTATAAACGGATGGTTAGACGTAGCGAGAATTTCTTGCTCCGTTAAGGCTCGCTTAATCTTCTTTCGCTCTATCATTTCCTTCTTTGAGAGCACTAAGATGATAGGTAAAATACTAGTAAGAGTGACATCGGATCGGACTTGCCTTTCATGGCAAACAGCTTGTCCGTTTTCTTCTCTTTGACCAAATAGACACGCCCGACGTCGCCTTTGCCCAACATCTTGACTTTGAGGAAGCTCGAAGGGCCGACCTCCACCTGGATGAGGAAGATGTCATCGTTGAAGGAGGGAGAGAGAGGAGACATACGGATCGAACTTTGATAGAGTTACTCGAATAGGTTCGTCGAAAGGCAACTTTTCCGGGGCCTTCAGCGGTTGGGTTTGCGATCCGCGTCTTTGGTGTTCCGTAGCCAGGGTATCGGTCGTGCCTCGTTGACCGCCCCCTTGATGATCCTGAGGAGATGGTTTCCAACGAGTCATCACCATATTCTGACATGCTGGACGGGCCACCTGGGATTGGGGGTATTACCTCTGCCGGGGCGAGCAAGCCGTTCTTGGTCGGTGCAGTTGACCGCGGACCAGAAAGAAAGAGGTGCTTGGCATTTGGAGCGGAGGCGACACGACGAATGAAACGAGTCGCTGATGCACTCATTGCTCGGGGGGACAACGGTCCTGAGCGGGTTGAGGGAGGAGCATGTGCTGAAGGGAGGGGAAGCGACTGCTTGGAGGAGGAGGTCGTCTGGGACTTGCCTACGGGATGGGGAGCACGACCGAGATGGATACGTTGTTTGTCAGACTTTGTCCTTACGCCGGATTGCGTCTGCATGGAAGGAACGACGTGAGAGGGTGGATGAGAGTGCTCCTGGGACGATGGGGCTTTGTTCAAGTAACCCCGGGGGTCAGGGAGGAGGGCAGAGGACTTTTGTGTTCCGCAAGACTCGCTGGACTGTGTCTTGGAGGAGTTGTAGGACGCGCGTTGGTCGACGGACTGGGGTGCAGCCAGGGTGGGGGATGCGGTGGATGCATGTTTGGTGAGATGGGAGGTGTTTTTAGGCGCGCGATCACTGGGAGGAGGAGCGCCACTGCCATTTGGGAGCTGCTTTTTGGACGGGGTCGGGAGACGAAAGACGGACTTCCATGACGAGTGGGAAGATGGCGGTGCATGCATGATGAAGTTGAACTGACAGCGACTGCGGCTTCGCGGTCGATCCGGGATCCTCGATCACCTCGACGGAGGAGGGGCACTCGCGGGAGGACCGTCGAACAAGGCGACGACGAAGAAAAAGTGTGCCGGCAACGACAAGCGATGGATGTACGAGTATGGCTTAGTCAGACGGCAAATGCCAGTCCGTACTCCCCCTTCCCCCACTGGCCTTCAAGTTCGGGACAGCGCTGGACGCGTCTTCTGATCCGTTCGGTGAGGATGACGGATGCGGTGATTCCGAGTGGATGGATCTCACAGGGTTCGTTCGGATGCGATGTGCAGTGACCAGACGCCCTCGTCGATGGGAGAGACGGCGTACACGACCAAAGGCCACGACCGATGCACGCGGAGAATGACAACGGAGACTGTTGGACGTGAAACGACGGCAGGCAGATGTTATAAACATCAGCCATGCAGACCAGGCCTGGTATGTCCTCCCCTTCCTCCTCCGCCCGCCCCTCCTACGGCGCCATCCCCGCCCAACAACCCGTCCACTCCCGCCTCGACCTCTTCTCCGTCCTCGCCGCCCTCTGGAGCACCGTCTTTCTCGGCTCTCTCGATGGTATGCCCCCCTTTCTCCCTCTCCCTCCCCCTCACCCCCTGCAGGCACCGTCGTAGCCACCCTCGTGTCCCCCATCGGCAGCTACTTCAACAAGTCCCAGCAGTCCTCCTATCTCGGCACCTCATACCTCCTCTCCGTCTGCTGCTTCACCCCCTTATACGGTCTGCTCCTACGATATTCATCCCCCCCAGCTCTAAACTCTTATCAGGTCAACTATCAGACATCCTCGGTCGGAAGGGCGCAATGCTTCTCGCCTTGACCCTATTCGGTCCGTCCCGCAGATCTATCGCCCTAGGCACACCTTCCCAATCCATACAGGATCCGGCACAATCGCTTGTGGCCTCGCCCCCTCAATGGAAATTCTCATCCTTGCCCGAGCGATCGCTGGTATGGGTGGAGGCGGGTGCGTCAACCAGGCCTCTTCATCTCATCTGTCACTCACGTCTCCCCAAGCGTGATGACAGGTCGGTCCATGACCCCCCCTGCTCACTTGACATTCATGCCTTCCAAGTCACCAGTATCGCCATCACCGATCTTGTCCCACTGTGAGTCCTTCCTCGCCTATCCATCTCTCACCCGAATGCCCTCCCTAGAAAACACAGGGGCCTCTATCAAGGAATGACGAACATGTAAGTCACTCCACCCCCCGCTCCACCATCCCCACGCCCACCATCCACCAGCTTGTTCGGTCTTGGAGCAGGCCTGGGCGGTCCCATCGGAGGCTGGATCCACGACATCTGGGGCTGGTGGGTACATCAACCATCTCACCACCCTGTTGATCTGATCTTCCACCCAGGCGCGCAGCCTTCCTCCTCCAGGTCATCTTCGTTCTCTCTTCCGAGACCGTGATCGAGGCTGATCCACCCTTCCCAAAGGCTCCACTCCTCCTCATCTCTTTCATGCTCGTCGCCCTCAAGGTTAACATCAAATTACCTGACGCTATCGCCAGCGAAAACGTATCCTCAAAACTCAGTCGCATAGATTTCCTTGGTTCATTCACATTGGTGGTCTCTATCGCAAGCATGCTATCGGCATTCAGTATCAAAACAACGGAAGAACTCCCGTGGTCACATCCACTCATATACGGACTACTCGCACTGGGCGGTGCCTTTGGAGTCGCATTCGTGTATGTCGAGGCGCGATGGGTACCGTATCCTCTCATGCCGCTGCGTTTAATATCGCAGCGCACCCCACTGGCCGTTGCCTTGGTCAACTTCATGGCATCAATGACCGCGTTCTCCATGGTCAGTGTATTCATATACGAATATATGTCTTCCACAACGATCTTGCCTTCATAGCTTTATAACATACCATTGTACTTTTCTGCAGCCAGATTAGACTCGTCTACAGATGCCGGTAAGCGCAAAAAGGTCCGTCAACCTTTGGCTCTGACATCACTCAACAGGCCTCCATTTGTTGCCACACTCCGTATGCCGTGCCTCCCCTCCGCCGCTCGGAACTTACCTCCGTTAGGTCGCATTATCAGCGGGCAGCGTGTTAGCTGGCTGGTCAGTATTTTTCATCCTATCGAAAAAATCAATGTCGATACCCGGACTGATCAGGTGGATGCGTAAAACCGGGAAACTCTACAATCTTACTCTGGTATCAGCCGCGCTCTGCTTATTCGCGAGCATGCTCGTCGCTTCGTGGAACGACAAGACATCAGCCTTCCACCTGTGGCTTGATATTGTGCCGCAAGGTTTTGGAATGGCCAGCCTCATAACGACCACATTAATCGTGAGTGTTTGACCACCTTCCGTCCCTCATTCCGAGCTTGGACCACGTAGGCGATGATCGCAGGCGTTTACAAAGAAGACATGGCTGTAGCCACCGGAAGTGAGTTTCATCTTCTCACAGGCATGACGGGATGGTTTATCGTTTTCATCATGCAGTCACATATTTATTCCGCACCACGGGTCAGGTCCTTGGGGTTAGTTTGTCTGGCGCACTGGTCCAGAGCGTTCTGCTCCATCAATTAAGGAAGCGAATTATAGGACCCGGCTCCTCAGATGTTAGCGGCGTGATTGATATGAACTGCTTCATTTGCATACTGACGTCCTCCCCTTGGCCCAGATCATAGACAGAATACGGTAAGAACGTCCTTGGAGCACTGCCCGCCATTTACCCATCTATTAGGCATTCGATCACTTCAATTCCAGACCTGGCCCCTTCTCTTCGAACGGCTGCAATGGAGTCATATGCCACCGCACTGCGTGTGGTTTTCATCGCTCAGGTCGCGATCAACGTCCTCACATTTATAGCCTGCATACCTATTGAGGAGCATCCTCTTCCGTGCGTCTTCCTTGGCCCTAGTCCCTGCACAGCTACTTAGGTGACGCTGTTTCTTAGAGGAACACACCAAGAACAGGATGAATATTACCGTCGACGAAGTGGAAATGACAATTCGGGAGCAATAGAGTGACCCTCTCAGCGCATGCTTTGCCTACTTCATCCGCTATCGCTGCGATACGTTTACACGGAAATTTGCACTGTAATATTGCGTACATACCCCCATACCACGGAGCTGTACCAACGTGTCTTTTATACACGATCAGATCATTCCAACACGTCTATGGGGTCAACCAGTGCAACACATTGAGACCAGAGACAAGGCTAACATCCCGCATGTTTAGGCTTGGCATATAATGTCGAAGACCATCAGTGCTCGGTCACAGCCCTCTCTTGTATCCAGCGCCTGGGCCTTTTCTCCACAACTGCTGGCGATCCGCCTCCTCGCGCTTTCCGTTCACTATCCGCGTGATAGTTTCGGTCGGGTCGCACAGGGCATGGTAGAACGTTCGACGCGGAAACGGTGAGAACCGAAGCAAAGAAGGTTAATCCAAAGAGGGTGGAGATGAATGTACGACGCTGCCGATGTGTTATACGAGGAATACCGGGCATTCTAGGGCGGACACAGCATAAGCCCAAACGATAGCAGGAGATGGAACGATCAGCGGCGACCTACCCACTCTCTCCCCATAGCCACGCTGGCTGGACTGGTGTCGATGTGAACAGACGTGCCGAGTGGTTCCGACTCGTTGACGCTTGTTTGGTTCCAAGCAACGTTCAAAGTGGACGTCGATGCCAAACTGTCGTCCCAACATTCGCGTCCTTCGGGACATGAACGCGCGCAATGGGGTCATGGAGAACGAGGTGCTGCGTCGAGCTTATCTCTACGTTGCCCGCAACGAGACATTGCCCTCCCATGTTCGCCACCAAGCCCAACTGCAACTCAACGCTTTCGGGAGGTATACTCGTCCGACGTCCGTTGTCAACCGGTGCACCGAGTCTGGACGAGGACGGGGTGTCATGAGCGAGTTTGGTCTTTGCAGGGCAGGTCTTTTTGGATATCTCACTGACCTGTTCTGCTGACTGGCATCCTTAGTTTCAGTTCCGACTCAAGGCGTTGAACAATGAGATACCAGGCGTGAAGAAGGCCTCCTGGTGATCGTGATATCCCTTCGTGTCGGTGAGGATCGCATGCTCCGCTGACAAGATCATGTAGCTGACCGCACTTGCATTAGACTTGCCATCTGCACTAGACTTACCACCAGTGTCTTGTATCTCCTCGACCAAATGTGATGGGTACATGATGACACAACATATATTACTGTACTTTGCGCCCATTAGAATACACAGAACAAGGTGTTAACTTAGGAAGCGGGCGAGTCGCCCTGGGCACCAATATCAGACATCGTGAGCTCGTTCTCGCCTCGTTCTCGCCTCCAACGGTTGCATGTATTCAACGTCGCATTCTCAACCAAGTACCTGGCATTCAGAAAGTCAGTAGCCGCGACGATTGCGAACAAGATATTGTCCTGACGAGTATTTTCGTAACCACCATTCAGCCAATTCCCAGTTACCGTGTCCAAGCACATCATCACCGTGTAACTTCACCGCTTTCTTGTAGTCAAAGATACAATCCGCCAAAGAGAACTGGCCTAACACAATATCAGTCCATCCATCCACAGTACAAACTATGTTTCTAACCTCGCAGTAGGATGATACGGTCCCTTAGTCCAGGATGAACAATGCAGTCGATGGCACTTTCTGTTTTGGGTCAGGCGTTATCTTACTCGGTAAAGACACAGATACACACCATGATTGATTGTCCTATAGAAACCAATCGATAAGCAAACAGGCCCAGCATATGTCGTGTGCCAAGCAGAGAACGAGAATCCTACCTTTGTACCAGGGTGGGACGCAGAGAAGAGGGTAAACAATATGCACTGTTTCTCGTGTAGTTATCGAGATGGTACCTAAGCGGGGTTAAGCTCAAGCGCAGACATAGCCCCAAAGCGTGCCACATACTTGATAAGCTTGAAGGCTTCAATCTTTTTGGGATCCCGCAATTCCAAGGGTGATGCTTCCTCGTCTTCCGGGTCGTCGTTCTGAGAGGGAGGAAGAGCACGTTGCTGTGATGTTACAGTCCCGTTCTTATTCGACGGATAAGGTAAAGAATTCGACGCCTGGTCCACTCCGATACCCATGGGCGGCATGTATGACGAATATGTACTAGACACCGAAGGGGTGGGATAATGCGCAGGGGTGCCGGAAGGGGTGGATGACATGAAGACAGGCGAGTTCGCATGACCGTTACGGAGCACCTCCGAGAATATATTTTCTTGTGGCGATCGTGCGGCCGAAGGATACATCGAGGATGCAGGTGGATGAAAGGGAGGCACGGTGGAACTCACTGGCATAAGCAAGTGATAGCTATCAGGCCGCTCCACAGCGTCCCCACTCAACATTCTAGATTTCTTGTAACGATCACTGGGAGCGTCGTCTTCAAGGGCCCGCTTCGAAGTGCTGGATTGTGGACCCAACATCGATGACATGGCATTTGATGTCTGCGATGTCTTTTGGGAGTGCCTGCGCACCTGGAAGCTCTCCCAAGCGGTGTCGGTCTCCGCCTTGTCAAGGAAGGCAGTCCATTCGTGCATCTCGAAGCCGAGTTTCTGTACCATACCGCCACTCCCTTCGGCGATAAAGCCAGACACACTCTTGAGTAAATTACGTAGAGTAAGGTTTTCAGCCATGAGGTCTAAGAACGGAGATGAACCAATGTCAACACAATCAAGACTCGTAACGAACCTTTGAGGATAGCTCGTAGGTCAGTGAACACTTCATCTTGAGAGCCAGAAAGAAGCTCTACACGAGCTTCGAGGTCGCGAATCTAGGTGAAGGCAACCACTCAGCCAGGGTGGACAGATCACCATTTCAGATGCTGTACCCTCTGTTGTTTTCTCAGGCGGAACTCCCGCTGAGCTATGCGGTTCTGGTCTCTCCGAGCGGCTTGAGAACTTGACAAGATGAGCATTGGCGCAGGATCGAGGACGGAAGAGTTACTTTGGATTTTTCTTTCTTCCTGGTTTTCCCGGCCCTATAGTTCGGGAATCTTGTTCGGCGTGTGACTGAATGTCATTGTCTGAGTCCTACGTGGACGATATGACGATATTATTGTCATTACACATTTTGGGTGGGTCACACCTACCAGGTCAGGTTGACTCGTTGGAGTATCTTCAGGCATTGAAATAGACGGCGCCAGTGGTTGACGAGTATCGCCAAAGATGATGAAGTATCTTTGTTTATGCGCTCGTCGACGTTGGTAGACCACAGTTGGATGTTGGCCGCGGGGTCGTCTACCTTGCCGACGGCTGACTCCGCTGGGTGACTGGGTCACAGCCACCGGCTATGCCGTCCATCTCACGTGTCCACCGGAATGCCGGCCGGCTGATCAGGGCCACTGGCCGGTGTAGGATGCGGGTCTTCCTTGTGATACGACGTTGAGCCTGCCATTGGCGATCACGGCCAAGCCTTGGCTTCAACCACCACTTTCTAAGTCCATGAGCTGAGTGGGAGCACCATTCCCGCTGAGACGAACGTCTACTCGGCCCACGATCCTGGATAGTTTGTTGTTTCTCTGTCTCCTTGTCAACTTGCACATGTGTCGTCTGACTCGATCCGGTGACCGAGACCTGCATCTGGGCAGCCAGGAACCTGAACCCGGACCGAAAATATCAAGACTCGACAGACTAGACACCGTATTCCTGGTTGCCCTGTCGGTTTAGAACAGCACGGTGAGCCCCTGGTCGCTAGCGGATGAGTTGGCGCAGTAACGAGGGCACCGTTCAGTCGTTCCTGGCCTCCAGAGCACTCCCAGGTCTCCCTTCCGTGACCTCATCCTTCTCCTGAATTTAGCCGCGACATCACGTACAAATAACGAACTGCGATCCAGCTAACAAACATCTATCCATTTCGCATTCCTCGATTAAACCAAATCGATTCCCAAAACAGTGTATACTCGGATCAAACATTTCTGGGTATATATTCGGGTCTATTAATTCGGCCAAAGTCTACTCTGCCTTCGTCTGCCCTTCTAATATGCCCGACGGGTCCGACATTGTCCTCCGCTTTGTGTCGAGCACCGATAGCAATGCGGACGTGCGGACGTTCCGTGTGTTACAGGTGATAGAGAATGCCGCGGCAGAGTTGGAGCTCTACAAGGTGCCTTTTTTTGCCCTCTTACTGCGTTGACCCTGGAGAGCCTTTCCTCAGTTCTCCCATCCGTCAATTGGTCACTCTATGGGCACGACAACCTTCCATCGCAAGAATATAGATACGCTCATGTTCGAGACGGCTGGCCACGTGGAATGGTTTTCCAGTTTCAACGCCATGGTCTGGTTTGGCGTCGACGAGGTAGGTCACGTCATGTTCTATCCACGCTCCCCGTGCATACTCTGGCTTCTAGGTCCCCGTAAAGGACTTGCGCAAGGTAAAGAACGGTGGACAGTAAGTTACTCCAGCCTGAAACACAGACATGGCGTGCTGAGCAACGCAGATCACGGCGGTTCAAGGTATCCGGGGTGGAGTACAAATGGAGACTTGCAGAAAACGGAAATGACATGTTTGTGAGTGTCGCTTTCTGACAGTGTCACAAACCTGCCAACACGAGCATCGTGTTTAGTGTGTCGACTCAAGAGATAGGCACGTAGCAGAGTGGTCTGGGGCCGAAAGAAAACTCAGGGTTATCCCTCGCTGCGACACCATTTTGGACCGCATTGTCGTAACTTGCTTTCTGAACCTTTGGTTTAAAAAGCTGGGCAAGTGGTGAAACCACCCATCTATTTTTTCTTCTTCTTCCTTATGAGCAGACGCCACCCGATATGTTCCAAGTGTACTGTACAGATCTGTAAAAGTGCATGATAATCACCCATAGTGTATACTTGTATTTAAATGTTGCAGGATCCCGGTGTCGATAGTTGCATATTAAAACTTGGGCTGGATGGATGTTCGTTTCAGGCACTCTTCCGTCACTCAAATATGACTCCAAAAGAGAGCCTTGCGCATACATACCACAATTCGCTTGTTACTGGTCCTGGCATATCCGGCTAAGTGCTGTAAACACATGAGATTGGCACGACTGCACTGCATGGTAGCAATCTTGGGTATCAAACAGCAACGGGAAATGATCACCGTGCCTCGAATTGCACCACTGGCGAAAGACTCAACGCATGCAGTGGTACAAGAGATGGCACTCACTTCTTTTCGTCCTCTTCTTGTACATGATCCGATGACCGCACTCTCGACAACGGATAGGCTCCCTTGATTTTATCTCATTTTTAGCGCCACAGTCTTTGCGTATTTGTCAGATAACGCAATGGCACGAGCACCAAGGAGACTACCTGCACAAATATACTCCATTTCTTGACGGGGATTCTGAGCGAAGCCTACGCCTCCGCCAGATGTGTTTGGCTGGCCTGGCTGGTTCATGGTCGCTGGAACGAGAGTTGTCGGAGCGTGGAGGCGAGACACGTGACATTGTATATTGCACAGCCTCGACCTTATTTTATTTCATTTCTGCCCTTTTGGCATCAGCGCCATACGCAGACGTGGCGACGGTGCGTTGGCAGCGTCGAGGGTTAGCGATGGTGTCGCCAAGTGGGTTTTTCCTCCGTTCTGCAAAGTGCTCATAGCCTTGTCCACTTTGGGCTTGTCTGTCGCAGGATCATTCTCGACGCCCGGTTCCGAACCGGGTCAGAAAGCTGTGTTAATTGCCCCGGTGAGGATGATCGCCTTGCCGACGAGTCTGGATTCCTATTGTTAGCCGTTCAGGCTGGAGGACAACCCCTGCGGTGGAAGGTTACGCTCGTGGATTTGACGACCGTCCGTACGTGACAACCGTGGGGCGTCTCCAAGGCGCTTTACTTATAACTATGCCGTCCCTCGGATTCCCTCCCCCCTACTCCCTCAAGGCCGCCTTTACGACGATACGCACTCATCCCCGTTTCCACCCAAATGGCTAGCACACTTCCGTCTTTCATCGACCTCATGGCTTCTCTCGGTCTCGACAATGATGCAAAGACCTCTCCACCCCGCATCATCACATCCCGTTCTCGCTCAGGCTCCTGTTCCTCCGTGTCCTCCCTTGGCAGTTCAAATCCAAGTTGCAGCCCAATATCACCTTCCTTCATGATATCGTCTGAATCTGTCTCCAGAGAGGTGGACATAGATAGGCGGCATGGTTCCTCCCGTTTGCGGGCTGTCCGGTTTTCGCCTTATACTTCCCCGAGCGTGGGTACTCTTCCCTCACATCACAACGACCTCTCTGATCACCCATATATAGTTCTCTGCTAGACAGAGCACCTCTACCCTAGTGCCATTCATTGAAGAGGTGGAAGACAGGCGGAGGGTATGTCGGAATCCTCTCTCCGTACTCTGCGGACCTGATTTATGTGCCTTCAGTCTGCTCCCCCACGCTTGTCGTCTTCACCAGCTCGAAACAGACCTTCTCCCTTGCAATCTTTCAAGAACTCCCGGGAGTTGCACGCCACCACTCCCATCTCAGGTTACGCCCGTCGCAGAACACCGCAGAATTCTCCAACGACAGCAACCTTTCCTCACCGAGTACATACTGATCGACCTGAGACGATCGTCCTACCATCACTCTTGCCTGCTCCTATCTCTCAATGACGAATAGCGGTTTCTACCCAGATCGATGATCCTCGACCAGTTGCAAAGAAAAGACAGTCTTTGTACCTACTCTCATTTGTGGTTAGTTGCCTCCACGCGCGTTCCTTACTTTCCCTGTTACGGACAGCGATATATTCTATTCTACGATCCTTGGACTCTCATTTGTACACCATCAACAGCATACGTTCCTTACACGTCCTGACATTTGTGACGTCAGTCGTGATCATCCTCATTGGGACCAGGACAATGTTTCTCCAGGTCACTGTTATTCTCGTACGTTGTTCCACACCAAAAACAATACATGTACTTGTTTCGAAGGTATGTGAGAACCAAGCTCAGCCGATCTTGAGGCTATGCTGGCAAAGTCAGCTCTGTGGTAGCACAACGCGTTACGGCATACCCTGAGACGAAAAAGATAAACAGCTTCTTCGACCGTTTCTACTGAAAAGGTGTCTTGTGTCGCTTTGTTCACCCCGTTGTCATTGGTGAGCGTGTCCTCGTCCTCGTCGCTAGCAACGGGTTGCAGTGCATCTGCGCGCATCTGATAGCGCAAGCGAGTCGCTTCGTTATCTTTCCTGGGGAATACAAGACTGCTTTGTGTGTACTCTGAAACGGCGTCCATCAATCCCTTGGGGATGGTATCATTGTCATTGGGGTTGATCCAAAGTACGTTGAACTGATAGGCGATGGCAGGACGCATGAGTATTTATCAGGGCACGAGGCATGAGCGAGACACGAACGGTGATTCCGGCCGTCTCATCAAGGGACACACACGTTCGTTGTGCAAGCACCAGACGCGCTTCCGCGCGCCTTTCTTCGTATTCTCGATGATTGAACGCTCGAAAGTCTTCTTTACTGGCGTCTTCGGCCATCTTCGCCATCTTCGCCAAGCGATCGGAAGCATCAGGAGACCTCGTGCGCTTCCCCGATCCAATGCCCCTCTTTCCTACAACCAAAGCCAAAGTGAACAGAGCGCACGATGATGGACATATGACGACGAACCTGACCATTCAGTCAAGGGGAGTGGCTCAGTTCTGTGGGTTGGATCGGTTGGTGTATTCTGACGTTCTCTGGATGGGGAGGATGCTCTTGTTTCGCTCCCTGGGTGGGTGGGGGAAGAGGACGCCTCACGAGGCGGCGAGGCCCGCTGCTGACCCAGCGATTCGCCTACCTTGAAACCCATTTTGAACATGATCCCCAGTGCCTTGTTCTTCCCCGCCTCGGTGTCTTCTCCCGCCCGCTCAAAAAGGCTCCTACGGAGACCCTCTTCCCTGGATTCCTGCTCGCGCTGGTGACGACTCTTGAGTCGATTCTGTTCATTCTTGATACGACCTTGCCTCAAGGACTCTTGACGTCGTTGAGCATATGTCTTTGGTTGAGAGGACGACGCGGCAGACTCGACGAGGAACTTGTCCGACAGATAGTCCTCTTCGTCCGACATGATGCAACATCAACAACGGGCGAACAAACATCAGAAGGCTCACACAAACAGGCTTCCAATGTGAACATAAACGGATCATCAGTGGCCGTAAAAAATACGTAGCAAGTCGCATATCAGGTTGACCAAGGCGACACTACAAGTTTGTGGAAGAAAACAGCACCAGACACGGTGAATGAATTACTTGACTCGTGAAAATCGCGGAAAACTTAGCAAAGGAACAACGCTAAGTGACGATAAACTGGCACTGAAGTGTGCGTTAAATAAGAACATGAAGCCAAGAAGAGGCGGGGGGCTATGATCATAGGAACGCATTCAGACCGCTGGCGCGTCCGCACCACCCCCGGAGCCGACGTTCTCAGATTCCTCTTCCTTCGTGGCATTGACAGCGATCTTGACGGCAATGGCACGGCCACCCACTTCTTTGCCTTGGATGGCCTCGATAGCCTTCTGTTGCTCTTCTTCGCTACCAACGTCGACGAAGCCGTAACCCTTGCTTCTCCTCGGCTTCCCAAACTTCCTGCGAACCACGCGGGCAGAGACAACGTTGATGCCGGCCTCGGTGAAGAGGGCTGACAAACCGTCGTCATCGATGTTAAAGCCGAGGTTGGCAACGAAGAGCATGGTCTTGGAGGGTTCTCCCGCCGGATCTTCACCGGCTGGGCGAGGAGGACGTGGCGCCCTGGGTTTTCTCGCGCGTGGTTGCTTTTTGACAGGAGGGGCGTCGACGATGCCTTCGGCGACGGGCACATCGTTGACCTCCTGAAGCTCCTCACCTTCCGTAGGGGTAGCGGGCTTGCGCCTCGGCTTACGCTAGGTGAGACGAGAGGGATGAGGATGGGGGAATGAACGATTGGGCAAAAAAAAAAAAAGGCCTACAGCAGTCTTTTTCTTCTTTTTCTTGGGCTTGGCTGCTTCGTCGGTACCGGGAGCAGCGGCAGGGATATCCGTCTTGATGTCGCCATCCGCCTCGGCTTCGGTGACTTCACCGGGCACGGCCTTGGCGCCACGCCTGCTTGGACGTCTCTTGGCCTTTTTGTCCTTCTTCTCCTTGTCCTTTTGTTCGGCTGGCTTGGCAATCTCGACGATGACCTTGCGGCCATCGAGTTCCTGTCCGTCAAGGGACTCGACTGCCTTTTGGGCAGCCTCTGCGCTGGACACGGCGACAAAGCCATAACCTGCGGAGCGGGCACCGCGCAGGATGACGTGTGCTGAGATGCTAGGGAAGGTGAGTGGGAGGCATGGGAGGCACATGGTGGTAATTACATGTCGCTCTGTACGGGCGCAAAGAAAGTCTTGAGCCCATCATCCGTGGTGGAGTACGCAAGATTTCCAGCGAAGACCTGGAAGGATAGGATGAGGAAAGGCGAGTGCAGATCTGGGAGGAGTACCTTGAAACCGGATGCTTCTTCGATGAGCAGGTCTTGCGCAACCGGAGGCACGCCGTTTTCAGTGACAAGGGCGGCTTGGGCGTCGGACATTTTGAGGGGGATGCGCTGATGGAACTTTGGGGGGATGAACGATGGATGAACCGATTCTTCGCGTCACACTTGGAGGTTGAGGAAAAGAATGGTCGCGCGGACATGCGGCGGTATTTGTACGAGATGGATTTATTACGCAAACAAACACTCGGACTCTTCGCGTTTCCATGTTTCCATGACATTGTCGTCCAAGTCTTCACCGTCGCCCTTCTCGACATCGACAGCCATCGACTGCGGCCATCAGCATGGGGTCCGTGCGAGTCATTATGTAATACATCCACTCCACCCCCTTATAATCCCCCCGTTGCACCTGATGTGTCTCTCCCACCCTCCCTCACACTCGTTTAGACCACGATGGCTGCGCCAAACCTGCTCAGCCTCCTTTCCCTCGCTTTCCTCGCCCTCCTCGCCCTCCTGTCCGCCCCACTTCACGCCAACGCCCTCGTCGCCGATCGTGCACAAGTCGCCCGTCAGGTGCATGCCCACGCCGCCGTTGCCAGGCGCAAACGCGATTCCTCCGGTTTGTCCGGTCGCTGCCTACCTAGGGCATCCTCTTCCCTCAGCGCTTCGCCTACCTCCACCCCCGCCCCTCCCCCTCCCCCGCCCACTTCGACCTCCTCAGCACCTGCGGCATCCTCCCCCGCCGCGCCGAGCACCTCCGGGCGGAAGTGGGGTCTTGCTTGGGGTTACGACGAGACCTATATCAACAACTTTGCCCGTCCCAAGGTTGGAAGGTATGTCTTATCTTCCTTGTGTCGCTCCGCTCATATCCCATCCGTCTCTAGCCTGTATACGTGGAGCGAAGTTGTTCCCTCGAATCTTCCTAATGACATCCAGGGTATACCGATGCTCTGGGGTTATAAAAACGCGGATGCATTCTTACAGACAATTACCAATGGTAATACATATTACGGCATGGCTCTGGGTATGAACGAGTGGGTATTTTCTGCAGTGTTTCTCTTGTCTCCCCTGCTGACCTGCTCTCTAGGCCCAATGAACCTAGCCAGGCGAACATGAGCGCTCAGGATGCTGCCAACATGTGGATGACACACATGGAGCCTCTCGGCCAAAAGGGCTACTACCTGATATCCCCTGCCTGCACGGACGATGAGATTGGTTCTCAGTGGTACAAGGATTTTTTTGCCGCTTGCTCCGGCTGCCAAGTGCGTCACATGAGCGATAGCAGCCAATCACATCGTTGAGATTTTGTTGACAGATTGATGGCGTTGCCTTCCATGCTTATACCACCGATGCCGAATACCTGATTCAGTATGCCACCACACTCTATAACACTTATGGCAGAGACATTCACATCACCGAGTTTGCTGACCAGGTACCTGTACATTTATCTCATCACTTGGTGTGCCAACTAACCCTTGTGGCAGAACTTCAGTGGCACTGGTGGCCAACCGGACATGAATGCCGTCTGGGACTTTGCTGGAAAGGTCGTTAACTTTGTCGAGAATACCTCATGGGTCAAGGGAGCATATCCTTTTGGTAGGTGCTCTTTTCTACTCCATTTCGTACTATCTCACATCACTTTCAGGTGTCGTATCGGACCTCCAAGGTGTCGATACTAACAATGCTTTGGTGACGTCCGATGGTAATCCGACTTCCTTGGCCTACTATTATTTTGGCTAGGTAATGAATGATGAGGATGCAATTTTCGTTGGTGGCACATTTGCTTCTGTGCCACTGTGGACCATTTTCCATCTTTTTAGATACCTCTTGTTTGCGCACATCCGTGCGTGCTTTGATTGTCGTGCTGCACATGCTAGATGCTTGTGTAGCGCGCAATGTAACTTGTTGAACGAGTATGATCGTCTGAGCAAGCTGGCCATCACATGAGCAGTCCTGAGCACGCGGCCTCTCTCTTGTGTACACAATGGTCAAACATCTCCCCGCCGCAGTCAAGCAACTCCTGGCGTTGCGCAACCCAGACGCATGGCCCGACCCTCCTGCAGACAGGCTGCACCGTGTGTTCACGAGCACGCTCAGTGAGGCCAAGCATCGGAACGCAGAGGGTGGTTGGCTCGTCCTCTCGGCGAGTGCACGGTCTCTTTTAATGGAGAACCACCCCGTTGAACCCAAAATGACAACGATAGACATGCACACTCCTTACCACCAACAGACCCTCGTCTGTAGGACACCTCTATCGGTTCATAACCAGGACCGACCCCAGCCTGCCTGCGACACGAAGGAGCTTAACCGAGGCTGTGAACAAAGCTGCCATGATGCGCGAGGCCGCGTTGAAGAGCGTCATTTTCGTTGGTGTACCTCGGGCAAGTCTGCGCGGAGTGGCTGTCACTCCTAGAGAGTTGATAAAAATGAATTATAATTTAGACGATCTTGTCCTTGACGGCCTTAAAGGACGCGCTGGAAGATGATGTATTCGCTGCGTTACGGAAGAACCCAATCAGGTGAGAAGCGATCTGGCATTCCATAGGAACACGAGGCACTAGCATTTCGCACGGCAGGGAGGCCAGCGCAGAGAACATCGAGGCGACTATCCAAAGAGGTATGGGCTTGTGGAAGTCCATCTATGAACCTCATGCTGTCAAGTTGTACAACAAATTGGGCGCACTTCACCCCGATTTCATCAGTACGTATTCATTTCCATCTTACCCCGTGGCCTTATCTTTCCTCCCCCGTTTTTTGATGACAATCTATCGCATTGCCTCGTTTATGTAACGTGCCTCGAGTTTGATGAATACTAAATCTGCATCTTTATTTAGCGTTTATCATCCAGGCGTACGGCACGGTTTTGTCCCCTCTGCCGCGAGGAGGCGTGGAGCAAGGCAATCTCACTCGGGCTTTGGGCTCGGTTGTCGGGATTGCGACTCTTCGAGCAGAAGGTAGAGTCGGTCCTCAGCTGACCAGCCATGTATTTGGTCTTCTCAAGGCCCGTTATGAGGAGAACTTGAATGAGGAAGACAAGTTCCTCACCAGCGACGAGGGGGCGGAATGGGTCATTCGCAAGGTCGATGAGGTCATGGATGCTGTAACATCGGATGAGCAGGGGGCACTTCGAGGGGCCAAGCTGTGATCGTGCACCAACACTCACATTATTTGCATGTCGTCAGCCGACTGATCGTGAATGAACGTTCTCGCGCTGGCCTGTGAAAGGTTTGGGCCTGCATCGTGTTTCCCCACGCGTGGCGTAAAACCCGTGTTCTGTGACATGGATGGGGGGCGTCATGCTAGCATCATCTGACTCGTCTGAAAGGAACACGGCTGTCTCGGGTGAAATTTGGTGTTGCATGTCAAGCATAGTACACATGTACAAGTCACCGTGGACAGGTATGATGAGAACGTGTCTCTGATCTAGTTTACAATGTGGAGGGTGCAAAATGCGATGTCAAAGACCAAATGCCTGGCAAAATCGGTAAAGCATCGCCGTTACCGTAACCGTGTCCATCATGGGTGGATGCGTCTAAGGTCAAGGGACATGAGCACCATGACGTGACTTCATCAAGGAAACCCTTACTATCGTCCCCGCACCCGCGTTCCGGAGAAAGTGTAGCTCCCCGTAGACATCCCCGATCTGATACCGGGTGGCCCTCGTGGGCCGAAAGTAGGCAACGACGTTTCCTGCAGGATCCTCCAACTGCGGGCGCACCGTCAGTGGCATGCAGGACGGCGACAATGGCGCTTGGAACACACCAAAACCTCAGGGCTGCCGGAAGACGGCCGCCAACGATACTGTAGGCCATCGGGCGCGTTAAAAATCCGTGCACCCTAGCCAGGCGATAAACGTCGCAGCAGGGCATGGCGAAGGTGATAACGTACCGGGTAGCGAGAATCAGGGCGGACAAGGTCGGACATCGGGACCGCGTTCTGTTAGATAAACGATAAATATCGATTAGACAACGTGCATGTATTTGTCCCGATTCTCACTCTCACCTTGCCTATCACTGCTCGCCCAAGACCGCCATTGGAAGCCCACTCGAGCTTCGCAACACGATCTTCCCTGTTGGCGCGCACCGCCCGCCACAGAGTGGTGGTGCTTTGCCCGTTGTTGTTCACGATGGTCTGCGGCGGGTTGTCAGCGATGCCGACAGGAAGGTGCAAGGAGAGCACTGAACCGCAAAGCGGTAGAGGACACCCCACGTATTGAAGAGCTGGCTTTCACGGGGGTCTTGGTTCGTCCAGGACAAAACATCGTTTGTCGAAGTCGCCATCGCGAGAGAGGAGGGTGATCTCTGAATAAGGGGGAGATGAACTGAGCCAACTCTGCAGAGAAGTGCTCGGGTAGGATGGTCTCTTTATAGGGCGAGTTTTGAATAACATTTCACAAAATAGTCTTGCTGCTCTTTCTTTTTTCGTTGTATGACGAATTGATCGCAACGTGGACATTGTTGTGACAGATCAAGGATGAGTATGAGGCAACAAACGTGTTGTCGCAAGAAGCCAGATTCATTAAGTTTCTGGAGCCTTTTGAGTGGAGTAAAGTCCGATGCGGCAGTCAGGTCGAGGCCGACGTGATCGAGGAACAACACGCGTTGGGCATAAGCGCTGATTTACCCATGGAACATGCGGATTGGCGTCGTAGTGGCATGCTGGAATCGACACGAGACTTGCCATTAAAGAGACAAGACAATGGATGATGGCATACAGTTAACCGAGCGTTTAGACAGGTACCCAAGGTGAGAACCTCGGGCACGAACGTTCAAAGACGTACAAATCGTGGCGACGGACAACGAGAGAGACGAGTTTCATGCGGTTGAGAAAGTACACGCGTGAGGGAAGCGACCCAAAAAGGCAGAAACGGCACAGTGGCGAGCGAGAAGAGAGAAACGTGCCGCAGGAGTGCGGGTAAGGTGCGGTGAAACTGGGCGAGTAAAGCGTGTCAGCAACATGGCGAGATTCCGGTAAGGACATTCGGAGGAGAAAGGTGGAACAAACGATTGGACGGCGGAACATGACCATGACATGTAACGGCTAGATCATCTGGATTCGAGAAGCAGTGCATGTTGGCTCTCGATATACGGGCACCGGGGGCTGACCATTATGAAATGCGAATTTGATTACGAGGTGGATGAACTTAACCTTGTACAAGGCACTCGAATGCGGATGACGCCACCGCGCTCGTTCATTCATTCCTCAATACATAGTATCGAGAATGACGGGGTACGCGTACTGCAACAGCTGGCGAAGACTCAACGGAATGTCTAACTACAGGCTGCCGCATGGTCGAGATGCTGGGGGTGGACGTGGCGAGTGAGGACGTGTGGAGACAGATTGATAAGAGAGACCGTATCAACACCGGGAACAAATCATAAGCCGGTGGATCACGATGTTGGCAAGGGCGTACCTGAGAGGACAGCCTACAGAGAACAGGCCGGGTCACGGCACGACCTGAAGCCCCAGCGTTCTTGCGGTACCAATGATAGTGCGTGCGATCGACTCCAACTTGAGATGTTTGAGGTGGCCATCCCTTGACTTGATGTTGGCGATTTCGTACACGTGTTTGAGGCTGATGGTGCCAAGTATGTCGTGTCCGGGACGAGCGGGACCTTTTTCGAGGCCGGCAACTCGCTTGAGGAGGTAAGTGGTTGGAGGCGTTTTTGTGACGAAATTGAACGTCCTGTCTGGCTGGACATGGATCATGGTGGGAATGGGGACGCCGGGCTCAATGTGGGCGGTCCTGGCGTTGAACTCTTTGCAAAAGTCCATGGATTTCACACCACGAGCACCGAGCGCTGGGCCGACGGGAGGACTTGGTGACGCCTTCCCGGCACCAATTAAGAGACGCTAAAGGAGCGGAAGTGAGGGTACTGGACAGGTGGACGAGGCAAGGGACGGACGACGAGATGAACTTGACCTTTCGACATGATGCTCAATGAACAGGTACTCGGGAGTTGTATTGACCAAATTAGTTACACATCCACGCGGTGGCGTGCCACACAATAACGCGCATGTTCTCGACTAGCCGTGTCCTAATCACCGAGCAAATAATGTGACCCCTCTCCAAAGGTCGCAATGGCTGCATCTGCAAAGATACGACATCCCCAGCCTCTCGACCACCGCCCTGAGCAGACCGTCCATCGTATTTCTTCTCGGTCACGACCAGAAAAGATCCTACCCGACTGCTTCCAAAGTCCCACCACGAAAAAGTTGCCATTTGAGTTACGGTGTCTGACATGGCTCACCGTGAACGTCTCCTTTGCGGTTGTCATACAACTGCGCTTGGCAGTCTAGGTGCCGAACCTTGAAACCATATTGAGCGTATCACCAACATGCGGCCACACCACTCACCTCCAGCAGTGTGACGTACGCTGCCTGCGGGTGCATGTGTATCTGTTGGACTTCATTCGAGCAAGGATGAGTCATCGTCTTGCAGCGGTTAAGATCCGTCATGTGTGTTTTCCTCTGCGCAGATGTTAGGACTGATCTGTCACGATCGCGGTATGCCAGCGCCATTACACAAGCACCATGCAAGTCGACTTAGAACGAGGCTCGTTCAGCGTTTCGACACCAGCCGTCCACTCATGAATCGTTCCATCGTAGCCACCAGACAAAAATTTGATGTGGCCACCCTCGGCGTGTATTGCGGCGAGGCGGCTCACATCTCTCTTCTGCGTATCTTGGTAGCGCAGTCAACTGCTGTGTGGGCACCATGCGACGTCAATCATTTGCGGCCTTCCCTGTTCATATACCATGAGTCCCCATAGCCGCTCGACAGACGTAGTCCGCATGCATACCGCGACAGAAAGGAATGAGATCTGATGTGTCCCCTTATCATATCCGAGAATTGCGGTATCCCCAACCATGCAAACATCGTCTACGTACCGATAGACTCCGGGGTTAGGAAGTGACTAACCAGTTATACGAAATCTGTCGCACGATCAGCACCAAGAAGACACAATGATCCAACACTCACTTCTTTCTCCCTATGGAATACCCTCTCACCGTGACTGCAACCAGCAGACTTTGGCATTAGGAGTCGCCGAGCTTGCCCATGCTCTGTTCTGGCAAAGGTACTCCCTTACGCTGCGGATCAGGTACGTGATAGCCAGATCCCTCGTCACCCTCGCCGCTCGTAACGGCAGGAGCTTTCTCGAGAAATTCTCTTCCTTCTGTGACAACCCCTGCGCGACAATGAATGCTTCAGGCAGGATGTCGCCCACTGTCACCTCCCCGCTGCCTTCCTGCAAGCGGCACCCTAATAGATCGCAGGAATGGGAGGGAAGATGGCTCATGTCGAGCGGAAGCCCTACTGCCAAGAGTCTCGGCTCCACTGGCTTCTGTCTGTTCCATCAGCCTCGCAGGAGGATGCCCACATAGTGAAACTGTATATTCTTTCCCTCGCGGATGCACAGCTCGGAGGAGGTTGAAGACGTCCGCTGGAAACAATTCTCCATGGAGTAGAAAAGGGGAGTGATATGAGACGTCTAGGTTATCTCCTGGTCCCCTTTCTAGAAGTTCTGAGCCCACGTAGTTCACTGGATCCTGGATATAGACACATCATGACTGGTTGGTAATGCCTTTGAGATGTCGGTGCGAGGAAGAAATGAAACCTTACCTCGTCTATGGCATCTGCGTGCTAGTCGAAACAACAGGGAAACGAAGCTTTGCCTTCCCATGTTCTACAGACCAGCTGGCACCCTGATGGACCTTGTGCACGCGCCATCGACCAAGCCTGACCTGGGCCGGACCCTGTAAGGAACCATACGTGGACCAATTTAGGATGGTGTTGTCGTTACTATCAACATGCACTATTGGAGGGGGGGCAGGGGGGATTCGTAATACCACAGGCAAGCCCACCACACGCCTGCCTTGTCCACGGATAATTTTGGTACGTTTGCTCACGAACTACCCAGATAAACGATTGATAAGGGGTTCGGTCGACGCTCTGTGGGAGGGTTCAGTTTGGTACCATTAATGTATTCCAGCTTGAATCTCTTGAAGGAGCTTGTTAGAGACTTGCAAACAAACTCAAATAACTCCATCAACTTGCTCAGTGAATAGACCTTGTCGTAAGGAATCATGTCCGTACGGTGATCTCACCTCTTCGTAGCATCTGGATTGCGACAGAACTGCATTGATCACCTGTCGCACGCGAATCCATAGGGCACAACACTACAGTCGGATTCCACTACAACCACTAAACTTGCAGACAGCACAAAGACGGGTTTGCACCTCCTCGATGCTCCCCCAGCTGCAGAAGACATTGGCGTCACGCGACAAACCGTGATGTCTCCGCTCTGATCGAAACCCGTGATGGCTGCCGTGGCATTGCATGATGATCGAGTTCGCTCTGACTGTCAGAAATTCGCGTGCAGAACAGTGAGACCGGACCCGGTCAAATAAGACTTACTCCGCAGGTACTCCCACCAATCCTCAAGTCCACCTCTGGGTTGCTTTGTCAAGAAGCTTGTCGAGTGGTCCGCAACAGAAGGGAAGGAAGTCGCAGCCATACAAGCCACACGGCCAATCCCATCCTTTGAATTCGGGTCGCAATATACACATCGCCCTTGGTAGGGAGCATCCTTGACTCGGCCCTTGACCCTCCCAGCCAAATTGCGGAAGAGAATTTTGTTTGATCGCTAGCCTTTCGTTCTGACCATGTGGACTTCTATCTTCTACCTTTACGCAGGCCTCATTATCAGAAATGACCGTAGACCCACAATCAAATATCGATCAGGCTCCAGAACAGGTTGTGGGCCAACTCCGTCATCCGTAACAGCGACACTAACCTGCATCCAGCTCAGTCAAATAGTCCTGTGATCGGCACATCTCCCGTACGTTCGATGGAACATTACCCAACATTCAAGCTCTCTTCTGACAACTCCGCAAACGTGATGTCTCCGAAGCGGGTTGTTTGGATCATTCTCATGACCGCTTGGCCCTCGTGATGGACCCCGCCGTATATTGAATAATGATGATTTTCACGCGCGTCGTCACTGCGCATAACATCAACATCATCGACCGAGTTGGCGCGACAAGTGCGCTGAAGTTGTCGATCACCCTCTTTGCCTTGTAAAGATTTTGTCGATGATGTGCACAAAGTATCCCACCATGGAGAACCTGCTGTAGTTTTGGTCATGCGCGGGAGCAAAATCAAGTCGCTCTCCTGATTTGAGACATGGTCGAATCAATATGGTAGTCCAGTGGCTTTGCCGCGTTCTCTGACATACTTTCTAGCTTTTCTGAACGCTACACCGTGATTGGAATGTCTGGCGTAAGTGCCCCAACATCGTTGATGTCTCCCTTGAAATTTGCGCGGGGGTTATGATCACCGCGTGCTTCTCTGGGACATTGTGCAGGGCTTTTCTAGTGCTTCGGCAGTCGGGCAAGCCATAAAACACTGCCCCCTCGTCCACTCCCCTCTTGCCTATCGTGGACACCAACGATACACTCGTCTCCGTCGGAGCAGATTGCAACATCACCATTGAGGATACCTGCATAACGCCTCATGCAAACTCTGGGCATGTCTGGTGTCTCGCATCATGTGCGCAAAATTGATGCCCTCCCTTGTACCTTGCCCGAGTCAGCCCCTGAAGCGGTATCATTCATTAAGGCCATCTTAGGTTTCCCATCTGGAAACACAATTTGAGGTCCGAGATCACCATATGCCTTAATCGAGCGGCCTCAGAGGTTCGGCTTTATCGCACAATGGAAGCGTAGGTTCGCCGTATGCTCCTCCAGGAGACCTCCCTGACTAACCCCAGTTGCAATCAGCAGACACGTGGAGTACATCTTTTGGAACCTCCGCAATGTCCCCACGGAAGTCCCCCTCGTAAGCGTCGATTCTCTTCTCCTAGCCCATTTCTCACATGCGTCCAGCGGCAGTGCTTCAGGACATCATACAAGTCGCACATATCGGCCCCGCTCGTTAGCCTACCCAAAAAGGAATGAACTTGCATCTTATTGCTTGTGTTATGCATACGACTGGGCCAATGAGATGCTTGTTCACAGACTGCCCTCACAAAGGGCGTCAATCATGTTTTATCACGACCAATGTATCTACCAGCGGGGGTGTGGAAATCGAGCGCTGTTGTATTCGGTTCCATATGTGACACGTGTGATCTTCCCAATCAGTCGGTGGACCGCACATACTCTCCGTTCCCCATGTCGACGGCGACAGAACGTGCCCGTCGAGACAACGCGGCCAACCGCGCATACATGCTCCAGGTAGTCGAAGGCTCTAAGGTCTGTCTCTCTGTTGACCCGATCGCCGGCCATCGGGACAACTGAAGATCCCCTTTACCAGGCTGCCGCCAAGACAGGCGCATTCGGCCTCGGTGTAGTCACCCTGGCTCATCATACATGGCCATCTTTCCGGTAAGTGTCCCCGACGGTGTCATCCTACACATGATTTTGACTATGGTAGGTGTCAGACTCTTCCGTTCAAAGCATTTCTAGTCACTATCTGTGAGTGATGTCCGACTTGCGTTTTAATCGTTCATCCCATAGCACTCCGTCCAGTCACAACAGCCGGTTTGATTATTGGCGCGGATAATGCTCTTTTGTCACACGAAGCCGACCTTCGTCAATCTGAGAACGCGATCCGTAGGCTCGCCGTCATGGAACTTTCCCGTCAAGGTCTTGTACCCACAGAATCGGCAATTGCTCGTTGGCGAGATGAAAGGTCAAGACAGGAGCAACGCTAGTCAACGCTCATCCGTATATCATGTCTAGTATACGTGCTACATAGCGTCAAGGTCAAGATGAAGGACGAGCGAATGAGACGAGCGACATGCAGCACTTCAAATGAAGAACGACGGTCAGTCAGTCATCAAGAGTGAAAGTGATCATGCAGTTACTATCAGAAATGCAGTAATCATGCTCCGTGTAAAGTGGGTAAGAACGACAATAAAGCGACAATATATTTGTGACTAGATGTTTCATTGCCAGTCCCCGTGAACAGGGGGTGGGGTTGGCAAAGGTTGCCCATAGTTGGAATATGGCCTTTGCGCCGGTCCTTGGAAATGTGAGGGACTACTAAAGGATGATGAAATACTCGGAGGAAGCTGCGTATGCTGGTGCATGTCTGGCAATGGCTGCGGCAGTGGCTGCTGATACGTGGGCTGAATAGGATTATATCCAAGAGGTGGGTGAGGCAATACTGATGGTCTTGGAGGAGCGTTCCCTTGCACCTGCGACGGGGGCACGGGGAGTGGAGGCAGGCGAGGGGCTACGAGCTCGGATAGGGGTGGGTTTCCAGATGCAGAGGTTATTCTGCGATAGTGTGATGGAACGGGAGGAGCAGGAACAAGAGGAAAAGTCCCGCTGCTCGGAAGTCCCGCATCAACCTGTGGATGGAAGTTCGAGGACAGAGGGACGGCTAATGAATAGCGACGGTCCCGCTGGAGGTGTCCGGGCTGAGGCAAAGGCCTAGATCCCGTAGCAGAGCTGGGAGACGCGGATGGTTGAAACGCAGAAGGTGGTGATGGTGTAGGAGTATGTGCTGGATACATCTGGGGAGGCGTGGAATGAATTGGGGTAGGTGGAGGCGGATTGCCATACTCTGCGGACTGCGTAGGAAATGGCACGGTTTGCTCATGACCCAAAGACGTTAGCTGATACGCGTGATACTCGGGCACTTGTGATGTGCTCAGTGAGTGCGACATGCGATGAGAAGCAGCACTTGGGGGTAGTGGCGCAGGGGGAAGTGTCGCCAAAGAGGTTGGTGTTGATGCCACAGTCGTGTACCCAGAGTGCGTATGATGAGGAGAATATCCAGCATGAGGGGGTGGATTGGGAGATGGTGAATGAGATCCATGCCCCTGTGCGATATGGAACGCGGAAGGTTCAGGTGAATATGACACTGGAGCATAGCTGGACGAGGTAGGAACACTAGGAACGGGAACAAAACCTGTCGACGAAGTAGGCATGCTATATCTGGGACCATGGTTCCGTACGGGAGGGGTGTGACCGGAAACCGATGCGTTTTCATAAGCTGGGTAGTAGGAGGAACTAAAGCTAAGACGAGACCGAGGAGTCGTTGGTGTAATCGCGAAACTAGATTCTTCTGTTTGACCTCGCTGCTCGTACGACTGTGAACTGGGCAGTGGTAATGGATGAAAGTCCGTGGATATTGACGGTCTCAGTGTCTGATCCGAGAATCGAAAAAGCATATCAGACAGTAAACATGCGAGAAATAGACATCAACTGACGGCGTAGCTGTCCCGTGATCGACGGTCCACCACACCAAGCTCTGCAAAGTCGTTGGCCATCTGCTCAACTGAGGACGCCGCATTCCTTTGTTCGTAATGGGGAGCATACAACTCTGGACGGGAAGGACGGAGGGATGACGGTAAGGAATCAAGCTGATCAACCGTGTTAGCTGGTCCGGGCCGAGCGGTCGGAAGCGTGTTCCTATTCAACTGAGCATTACCATCCGCTGGGACAAATGACCCAGGTCCGCCATAGTTCTTATGTAACATAGTCGGTTTCCGAGAGGCCTTCCTCCCCGGCGGGGGTTCCTAGCGTTCGTGGCTCAGCATGGTTGTCAATAAATCATTTCTTTCGCAACGCACATTCGACCAGAATGTCAATTCAACATAGACTTCGCCTGCATACTTGTCTTTGTTCATGAGAGTAAACCATTCTGAGCAGAATTAACAAGACTATGCAAGATTTACGCCAATTCACTTACCATCGGTCTCGCCCTTTGTCAAAGCCTCCGTGAGATCAACAAGCGTCTCTCCGATGAAGTCTGGATCGCGCGCATCATCAGCGTAACATTGGAGCCTCATAAAATTTCCCCCCTTAATCTTCTTGGGACCCCTCTTCTTCGGAGGCAACGGTGGGGGAATATCACTCCCTGGCGCAGATCGTACAAGCCCAGCCTCTACATCCTCGAATATGGTAAAGCGAAATTCCTCGTCCCATTCTGGGTGCTGGCCACCGCGTCTGATTATTTTGGTTCGATGGTTCTCCTCATTCAGTGTCACCAGACAGTACGGAGCCTGCTTTCCGATATGCCTTTTATTTGGCAAGTTTTTCTGCCCTTGGAGTCAGACAGATAGCCACAAGGGTTCATTGAAAAGTGCCATACCGCTTTGAGCACGACAACTATGAGAGTCCCGATTGCGTGAGGTGCGAAGGACATGGATTAGACGCTGGACAACGACGAACAAAGGGAAAGAATATACGTCCTGTGTTACGCGTCAATCGTACTTGAAGCAACAAGACCAACAATGCAGTGGCTGTGCTAGTCTACTTGCCCCATATGTACAACCGTAACCAAATCGGCAACGACTCGTCTAGAGACAAGATTCACTTCTCGCAACACTTGCGGGGAAAACATATCCATATTCACTGCCCCACCATGTAAGGCTCACAACTGTCGAATAGGAGGTGGGGCTTCCGTTGAGCGAGATCCAAGATAACCTCGCTGAAGTAACTATTAGCCCATGCAAACCATGGTCGAGTATACTCGTCCCCGCTGTAAATGTTGATCGACTCGTGGATCAAGCCGAGCCCAGCCGTATTCTGTACGCGCTTGGTCGCTTCGTGGACAGAGGAAAGATGCACTGCAGAGACTCACGTTGACGATCATGTACAAGGACTCCAGGATTTCGTCGTCGTCATTACTGCCAAATATATTGCTGATCTGTGACATTGGCCACGGGCTCCATGCATTAATGTGAGGGCCACTGTGGGTGAGTATTTGAGATCTGCTCGCCATAGATTGGAGTTACTAACCCAACGCCGCTGAAGTTTTGGCCCTTAGCGTAGTAAGGATTTTGGCCAGACATCAATGTCTTCTTTGTCCTGACATAAGTAGAGTCATGTTTGTCAAGAAAGCCTAGGTAAGGAAGTGAAAGGAGAGACTGGAAGGGGGATCGTGGACATCCGTTAAATTAGAGGGGAGTTCTCACCGGAACATTGGCATCATCCATCATGTAGGCAGAACCAAGTCCTTGACTATGGATCAGTCACATTGAACTTCAACATTCTCTAGAACATACCGTTAATTTCGTATGCAAAGACACCGTGGATGATCTAAGCAACCGCGGTCAATGGCACCGATTGCGATCACGGCATTAAAACCTACAGTATGCTCGTATATAGCTTCCCTTATGGCCTGGCTCCAACGCCTGGCATGATTACTGACGTTAGGCGCGATACTGGCATCATCAAGTATTATGGCCAAGTTAGTCAGTTCAACACTGAGCATGGCGTTTGCTGGCGTAAGGAAAGCTGGTATACACGGTCGAATAGCTTAGCATCGAAATCATTGTCGTAAACTCACCGTAGACAGACAGATCGTCGGAGGGTCGATGACTAGTGCCGACCATACCTGTATAACCCTTGGGTTCACCATTACCACCGTTATTAACTGAACCAGCGAGAGACCCTGGAAGCCCAGTCCAATTGTAATACGAAACAAAGTTAAAGTTAGCATCAAAGGAGGGTTGGGATTGTTCATCCATAACACGGAATATCTGATCAATTGCAAATAGCCCTATTTCGACGCAAGTGTTGGTGGACCCCTGGGAAGGATGAGTGAAAAAGGATTTACAATCGGCATTCATCATTGTCGAGTCTTTTGTTGCTTTGTAATAACTTGTGGATAGTTTGATGAAGCTGCACAGAGAGTCGAGTTCATACTATATCGTTCAGACATTCATCATGCTCTGGTCACCTCAATAGTAAGATACAAGACATACCTTGCATTCAAATACAGTTAGATTGTTGACGGGGCTGATACAATCCGCTAAACTCTCGTTGTGAAGTGTATAGGAAGTGGCTCACGGGTTGACGAGTACGTGATCGGCCCAGGCGTTGTAAGAGCGAGATAATTTGCTCTCCAGAGGGGGTTGGAAAGCACCACAATAGGGATATTCTGAAATATATCGTGCCTCTGTATTAATGACAGCCTTGACCAGGGCGGAAAGCTCCTGATCCGTCGACAAGAGAGCATGATATTGAGCAAACTAAGTCGCTTTGATTAGCGCTGAAAAAAGTCCAAGGCTTAGGAATAAACCTGGTTCCCAGCATCTCGAAGCCACTGTGCACTACAGAAATGACGTCAGTGGGACACCTATCTGTCATGAATTTGGCATACGAAATATCACCAGTGACGATAAAGGCCAAATTTTCATCCTGCATCCAGAGTTAACACCAAGAATCACATTTCGACTGGCAGCCTACCTTGCTAAAGTATCTGACGGTGGTATCTCATAAGTCGTATCCAACGTTAGGACGTTTGACCACCACTCTTCAGGTAGATGCTCACCAAGGGTATTTGGGAATGTGTTTTCAAATACACGTGCAATATCAGAATCCTTTAAACGTGCGTTCATGTCCAAGATGACTTTCTACGGGATGCACATCTAAAGCATTGATCAAGAGAGACTCCGACACGACTTACCTCGACGGATGTGCTGTTGAACGTACGACAGGCGGGTTCAGGTCGCATGTAGGGCAAGCTCAGAGGACCAGAAGAGGGGTTGCCGTGCGGCAGCTGGTGGATGATTAGTAGGCATCACGGGGGACGCGGTCGACGTACTTGCGAATAGGTGGAGTAGTCTGGGCAACGTGCACTCGCATTGAAAACACTCGCCATGAACACAGTTATAAGCCTGCCAACTCCGAACCTCATCATGGCGTTCGCCAGTCTCCACAAGTGTTGTGGTAGGACGTGACAGATGAACAGTTCCATGACCGCGACAAGATTGTACACGAACAGTGGTAGGCTGTACCCGATCGGTACGAGACCAGGACAAAAACGCTCCGCGCAATCGGGCGGGTGTTAACAGTAAATACAGCCTACGCTATGTTGAGCAGCCAAGGAGGGTACATAGTATACCATGACGCATAGAGCATGATCGAACAAATCAGCGCCGCCCAACAAGAAAGACAGTCAAGGACAGGAGGTCAGCGCTCAACGCTCAGCGAGCGACAGCACCCATTACCTCGCGAGAAGCAATTATCATGGGTGCAAGCAGGGAAATCAACTCTCTTCACCCGCGAACGGGGCCTTCATAGCCGCCGCACCCGTCGACCGACCCAGCGTCGAGGGTACGTCTTCTTCATAATGTTGGCGAGTTCTAGGACGTCCTACTGTTTGGTTTCGGTCATCCCCACCGGCCTCATTAGCGAAGAGCACACCTTGATTGTCAGGCTCCGACCGCGACACCGTACATGCCCCGCCTTCAACCACCTCATTAACTTTTTCATCGTCCCCATCTTCTACCGGCCCGCCAGTTCTCAAACAGTTGGTCGCGAACAGGTTCTTGTTCCCCGTGATTGCGCCCGGGCCACTCCCTAGAATCTTAGCACTCCACCCACTGACTTCGCTATCCCAGCTTCCTCTCCTCGAGCTCCTAGGTCTGAGAGCGCGGACACTGGCGTCCACATCCCGTTCTCCGTCAACATCCAAGCGATCATCATCGGGAAGAAGGAATTGGCTAGTATTCTCGCCCTCCGGATCTCCGAGGACACTGCCTCCCAGATGAGAAATGGAGTCGCCACCCCCAAGTAAGCCAGACAAAGTCGCGGATCCTAACGAGCCAATGGTCATGCGTGATCCGGGTATCGCGTATGCCGAGGAAGCAAGTGTGAGTATCGAGGCATTGTCAAGGGGTGGTGAAGAAGGTCGTGGATTGTTTCGCGGGTGGTGCGCCGTGTGGAGCGGCGCCTGAAGCCCGTGGAGACTATGACCTGACAATCCAGAGTTCGATGAAACAAAATTTGCATGTGTGGAGGAAGGAGGGTGTGATACAAATTGGGGAGAGGGTGAGAGAGCGGAAAATGTGACAGATGCACCACTACCAACCAAGCCACCATTGGTACCGGTGGACGATGAGCGAGCATGAACTGCATGGCGCGGCGAGATCTGCGATACAGGGGTCGCAGGAACCTGGGCAATGTGTGCAACGCCTGCAGGCGGCAAATCAATGCTGAGGACAGTGGTAGGTTTGGTGCTGGCTGCGATACTGCGGAAGGTTCGCGGATAAGAAATGTAGGATGAAGAGGAGTGGGAAAGCGAAGGCGACGGAGGGGAACTGGGGGGGAGAGGGCGTAATGATGCATCCTCATCAGCTTCGAGGGCGCTCGCAGGGGACCACGTCGAATCACGAGCTAAGGACGAGCGGCGGGTGGAAGCATCTGCGTTATCATCATCACCAGAAAATAGCGAATGATTGTGCTCAGTGTCTACATCGTTGAGGGAGATGGTGCGTCGCTGTGACACAGCAGATGGCACGCCCCTCCTATGATGGAGGGCGCCCTGCCGCTGCGATGTGGGAGAGGTAGCTGGGGGCCAAGGAGAAGAGATAGATCGGCCGTTGGGTCGCGAAGCAGGTGTGGTTATGATACCAAGATGATTCCTCGCATTTGGGATGGCCGTTTGGGAGACATTCAGCGAATTTGCATCTTGGATTCTTCTTGTCCTGACTGACCCGCCAAGTTTGCGCTGGAACCAGTTTATGATCGGCTTGCTAGAACGATGGGGTAGTTTCTTGGCGTACAGCTGCTCTGGCACGGGTGTCTGCATCGACGAATGTGGAGTTTTGCGAGCAACAGACTGTAGAGGTTCTTGTTTTGCCAGTGAACCGTCCGCATTCACTGACTTGGGTTGAAGCATTTGGTGGTGAGGATCTCGAGACTTTATGGGAGCTGCTGTAGCGGTCGTACCCGCTGGAGGCAGGTGCGACTGAGATGTCTGGTCTTGAGTAATACGCGGGGGCATGCCTCAAAGGATGAGAGATGGAAGAAGATAGGAAAGGGACTCGTTCAAGTTTACAAGCTGTTTGGGCTCACTCTCGGATGCAGTAACGCCGGCGGACAAGATTCGCTATTCTCCTACTATTACATTGTGCAAGACATCGCTCTAGGTGATTACCACTCCGTCTTCTCGTTCTTCCTCACTGGCACAACTGGGATCTTGTTCCCTTTATATCCGAACCCATCCAACCACGGCCAAGCCACGCTCCTGTGCTGCTCAAACGTGGCGATAGCGTCTTCCTTCTGTAGCGTCAGCGCGACGTCGTCCAGGCCATTCAACAAACGGAAGCGTCGGAAAGGATCCACCGTAAAGGGGATGGCAGGCTTTCCATTCTCCCGTCTTACTTCCTGTTTCTCAAGATCGACCTCAAGCACCACACCAGCCTCCGCGTCTTCGGCGAGGTCTTTACACTCTGCTTGGGGAAGCGACAGGGGGAGCATGCCGTTTTGCATGGCGTTGTTCTGGAAAATCTCGCCAAAGCTTGGAGCAACAACGCAACGAATTCCAAAGTCATTGCTATAATTCATAATCGTTAGTCTAGAGACCAGATGGCTGAATCGGGCGGGAAGACTTACAGGCTCCATGCGGCATGTTCCCGGGAGCTACCACAGCCGAAGTTCGGCTCAGTGACGACGAGGATTTTCGCTTGGTCGTATGGAGCACGGTTCAGGATGAAGTCAGTCTTTTCCCCTGTGTTGGGATCGAAGCGAATAGCGTAAAACAGTGCATTAGATAGACCGGTACGTTTCAATGTTTTGAGGAATTGTTTGGGAATGATCATATCTGTGTCGACGTTTGCCATGTGCAGAGGCGCGGCGACTCCCCTAAGAACGACAAATTTCGGAATACCAGAGTCCGAAAACGAAGATGGCCCTGTGAGAGGAGCATCGGATGGGTGGGTAAGAGACTGTGGCTCGGGGGGGGCAAGAACAGGGTCTGTCAAGAACTCGTGTGGACTCGATTGCTTTAGCGTCGACGTTTCGGCAGTACTAGTCTCGGTCCTTGAACCCAGGAATTTCCGAACGTCAGTGAGCTTGCCCGAGATGGCTGCAGCTGCCGCCATGGCAGGACTGACGAGGTGAGTTCGCCCTCCAGCACCTTGGCGACCTTCGAAGTTGCGATTACTCGTGCTGGCACAGCGCTCACCGGGCTTGAGTTGATCTGGGTTCATGGCTATGCACATAGAGCATCCAGCCTCTCGCCAGTCAAACCCTGCCCGCTTGAAGATGATGTCTAATCCCTCTGCTTCTGCATGCTGTTTAACTAACCCTGAACCGGGAACAACCATAGCTTGGATGTTGGGCGACACTTTGGCGTTGGGACCCGCTGCCGAGATGACTCGTGCAGCAGAACGAAGGTCTTCAACACGACTGTTGGTGCAGGAGCCGATAAATACTTTGTCCAATGCGATGTCCTCCATGCGGGTATTTGGTTGCAGACCCATGTAGGCTAAAGCCCGTTCTGCAGACCTCCGCTTAGCGGGATCGGTCATTGTTCCCGGATCCGGAACGGAACCAGTGATGGAAACAACATCTTGGGGCGATGTGCCCCACGTTACGGTGGGTGGTATGTCAGCTGCATTAACCTTTACTTCGATATCGAATTTTGCATCGTCATCGCTCTTGAGGGTACGCCAATAAGCTACAGCGTGTTCCCATGATTCACCCTTGGGGGCCAGTGGACGATCGCGGAGGTATTCAAATGTAACTTCATCTGGTGCAACCATTCCCGCTCGAGCACCGGCTTCGATACTCATGTTGCAGGCGCTCATGCGAGCTTCCATACTGAATCCACGGAAGACGGAGCCAGCGTATTCGATGACATGGCCTGTGCCTCCAGCAGTTCCGATGAGTCCGATGATGTGCAATATGACGTCTTTCGAGCTTACGCCTTCAGCGAGCTCACCGTCTACGGTGATGCGCATGTTCTTCCCCTTTCGTTGCAGTAAGGTTTGGGTAGCAAGGACATGCTCGACCTCTGACGTTCCGATGCCGAATGCCAAGGAGCCAAATGCGCCATGTGCTGTGTAAAGGAGAGATGAGTGACGGCGAAGGTCTGATATTCCCGACATACTAGAGGTGTGTGAGTCACCACAGACGCATGTTATACCCGGAAGCTATAAGCGGTTAGTGTTACATGGCAAGCGCCAAACGCACGGGAAGGTATCTTGCCGTAAAGCCCTGTTCGGGACCAATGATATGCACTATTCCTGTAGTTCGTTCAGTACCAGGATTGGCGGAAGAAAAGATTTGCAACCTTGACGCCGGTCCCCCAGACCAAAGTAAGTGAGCCCAAATTCCTTTACATTTTCTTCGACAGCCAAACACTGCGCGCGGGAACCGGGCTCGGCTATAAACGTGTCGACGGACTTGTAATTTTTGCGAGAGATCGTACTTTGATCGATTGAGAATTCTGAACTGGGTTCCGTACGATAGTGCGAATTCACTCACGGAATGTTGTGATCGACAGTCGCGAGTGTGCAATCTGGCCGGCGAACATTTCGTCCGGCTGTCCGCCTACCCAGGCGATGAGCCGGCATATTGATATGAGCGAACGAGGTACGTACAAACTTTCGAACGCCTGAGGGCTCGTGACTTCATGAACAAGGTGACTGCGTCCAAGCTCATCAACAGGTTTGCTTGTGGAGCCAATGCACGTACCGATCGATGTATATAAGTGCCAATCCATCCTCCAGGACATCGCTGAGGGCCGATGAGCTCGATGTTCTTGATGTCAACCAATATGTGCTACTATCACTCACATGACATGATCATCCCAGATCTTGTCGTACAGTGTGCGGGGTCTAGTGACTGGGGCCGGCATGACAGTAGGGTCGATGCTAACGATGTGGGTGGCAAGCGAAGAAGCGTTCTGGTGATGCTCGGTCCAGCGATGTGGTTTTATGTAACCGATGTTCGGCCGAGCTGCCAAGTCGGCCGACGATCGTACACTCAGAAAAGGCAACGGGTTGATAAAGAGCCGATCAAATCCAGCTAAAGTGCCGGAAAATGCCGTGCCAAACTGTACAGTTTGTCAGCCACACGAGTTCATCGATAGCAAGTGCGCCGCCCACGTCTTCAAGTCAACGGTATGGCCAAGTCCAAGAAGTGCGCACATTCCCAATCACTTGGAATTCAGCTTAATCTATCGCTAGCCACACTAACCACAATCAGAATCGCAAGGCCCACCGCAATGGCATCAAGAAGCCACAGACCAAACGGACGCGCTCTTTGAAAGGGGTGTGTACTCGTACTTTTTCCCTGTCTTCACAAATCTGACATTCTGTAGGTTGACCCCAAGGTATGTCGTCTTTGTTCGTTCGATGCCTGAAATTACGGTCCTCATCCCATCATATAGTTCCGCAAGAATGCTCGTCATGCGCTCGTTGGATCTGTACGCTCGATCTTTTCCTAATCACGGCTGTTATCTTATATCTTGGCAGCGAAAAGCACGCGCGGGGCGAAGTGAAGACTCGTGATTTCAGCCCTTCCCTTCAACCTTATCACAGTATCACGACGCGCGGGCGTAGACATCATGGTCAATATGTACCCTCTATGGTAACTGAGCAGTATGACTTAGGTCATAAAAGTAAACATTGCATTCCAGTGTTCCCTCATGATGGTCGGGATTCTGGCGTGATCGAATGATCACTTAATTTATCCCTCCGATTCGCTTGCAAGTTCTTTGCATGACGTTCGAGAGCAGCTTGCAATCTCGCAGCCTACAGATAAAAAGAGTAAAAAGAATGATGTGGGTGTGAGCAATCCTGTGAAACTCACTGCTGCATCTTCTGGTCGAAGTGCTCCCTTGGCCATGTTGTGTTTGCCATATTTGAGTTTCTTGACTCGCGTGGCATGCGTTTTCTTCCCCGCCGTGCCTTCCTCAAGGAGAGCCTCACACTCTTCTTGAGTGGTGACATAACCCTGTAACAATGAAAAGAACTTGTGCCGGAGGACAAGTTTGATCCTTTCGAGTGCGTGTGCACTGTACCATCCGTCCCGTTCCTATGGTGGGTGAAATCTGAGATGCGAAAATGGCATAGGTATCGAAATACATACATCGCATGTTTCACGTAAGTCCTCCTCGCTTTCAATCATGTCTTTCAACATAGGATCGTATATATCACAAAGCTGAAAAGCTGCTGTTTCCTTTGTAAGCGTAATGCCATCGAATATGTGTGACTTTCTGAAAAAAGGAGTTATATATTCACCATTCACCAGATGAAAGAGAAATGTTTGTTACCGCCGCTCAACATCCACCGCCTCCTCTTGTTCGACGGACCTAGTAATGTACGTGGCCGCTGACCTCCCCTCCTGTCTGCGGGAGACGATAGAGACCCTTGACATTGGATGATTTGCATTACGGAAATAGATGCGCTGATAGCTGTCGGATTTGTGAGACGGTTCACTCATGCTACTCCCCAACAAGTGCATACAATCGAGCCTCTGGGTTCTTCCTTGGATCATACGTAAGGCGGATAAGAGTATCCCGCCAGGGTCCATCTTGGAAGGTGTAGCAAACAAGAGGAAGCAAGACTTTGGAACTAGAAAAACGTGAGATGCAATGGCTGGACTGAAGGACGCCTCACTTGTGTATCTCTCTGACATCTGCGGGACTGAACTGGTTATACAGAGCAGCACGTGTCCAGATTGGACGGTCTCGGACCAACTAATTGACGTCTCAGTCATGATACCAGCAGAGCTAGGGCAAATTTATACGACCTGGGTGACACGTTCTAGGAGTTCCGGTTTTACTTGACTTCGGGCTTGTTGCACCGCAGGGACGGGATTTTCTGGGATCTATGGAATATAAGATGAAAACAAAATAATGCAAGGCAGCCACCGACATTGACATCCCCAAAGGTGACCGTTGCAGGGCCATAGCCCTTCCAACGACCCTTGTTAATGAGCCGCTTGCGTTCCTCACCAGTTTCTTCGTTGACGATAGTAGTGGCCATTGAGGCAGGGTTCGGCTTGAAGCTAACTGTCGTCAACCCCGCTCCGAGGGAGAGGATCAAGAAACCTACTTATAGTTCTGAGGGATCCCCTGACGACTGAATATTGGCGGTGGGACGAGCCTCAAGTTGCTCCGTACAGCCGATAGTCCGTCTTGTTTCGTAAGGCCGGGGTCGATGTTAAGAACACCGGCTGCTGGAGCAGAGAGCACATAATCTTCTCTCTCTTCGGGGATGGTGTACTGCCGGATAGCATCGACTGCCAACCAACAGTGTCGATGCAATTGCAGTAGGCATCATACCTATACTTTGACTCACCGTCCATTCTGTCCATTGCCAGCCGCAACAGTGCAATGGGATCTGACATCTCAGGTTGAAACTGGTAGTCTGCCATGGCTACCCATGCTGTGAATACCTGTCGAACCATTACAATTGCTAGACTCACTACGAAATCTAGCGGTCTTGAGAATGACGCCTAGCGGCTCTGCGATGTAATCCCCAACGACATCACCGTCCACGCGTCGGCACTTTCTTTTCGTGACCCTGATCAAGATATTGCTTGTTCCGACGACGTCTCCCGGTATTGGATGTGCATAAGGGTTACCATAGCGGAAATTTAACTCCAACAAGGTCTCGCTCCTCGCAGCGGTGCGCTTAAACGCACTCTCGAGCTTGGATGTGCCACCTAGGCTGCGAACCGCCCAAGGGACGGAAGAGTGTTGCACGTAGCCTGGATACTCCACTGAATAGAAATGGGTAGCGGGAAGAGGATGCTCAGGCGCCTCGGTTGGCGAAGACGATGACAACTCGGAGTCCATGGTACAGTACAGGTCGAAATCAGGAGTTGTCAGTGATTAGGAAACCTCGCCAGATCCCCTCGCCGATAATCATGGCAGAATGATTCATGTAGAGTTACGACGACCCGGCCATAAGCCGTACAAGTGTCATTGTCAAGAAATAAAAAACTGCAAGGTAACTAGACATCCAACGCCAAGTAAGTAGCCTCATCAACATCCTCAGTCAGAGCTGCTTAATTACCACCCGCCTTCTTCTGCATATTCTTCCACGCGCTCAAGAGCTCCTGTAAATAGAGTAAAGATCTACAGCCACCTACCTCGCCTTTTCAACTCACTTGGTCAGCTAGATCAATACCAGCTTTCTCAAGCTCCCCCTTGAGCTTCTTACCTGCCTTGCGAAATTCTGCATCGGACAAGAGCCGGAACAATTGCATCGTCGTTGGGCCTGTGCTTGGGTCAACTCCTGTATAGTTACCTGCATTTAATACGGAGGGAGGACTGCATCAAGCATGTGTACCTTTCTCCTGCATGAGCTGTTGAATTTCGTTCAGCGCCTTCACGGCTTCTGGGTTACTCAATAGTTTTCGAATGGCGGGAAGGTTTGCCACCTCTTCAAAGCTGCCCAGGCTCGAACCAATCTCTGACGGCTGTTTTATTCTTGCATGCGCCTGGGGTGTAAACGAGAATGAGCGCCGGCCACGAGACGTGAGGTATGCTGCTGGCCGTGCTGGCCATCGTGTGAGCAGTACAAGGTGTCCGATCCTGTTCATGTGGTTGACTGCAGACGCGGCAAAAGTTTCACGCCACCAACGTGTCAGACGCTCTTGCCACGGTCGCCCTCACCATGGATTACGATTACTTCTCGATCGACGCGATTCTCGCGGAAAACCAGGCAGGTGCTTCATTTGCCGGGCTGACCGCTGTCATATATGATCTTGCAGAAGATACAATGCACCTTCAAGATAGATGTACCCCAAATGGGACATCTAGGTGGAGGTTCCGATAAGGACGTATGCTTTCATCCATCGTCCAGGTATCATCACACTCAGCGAGGGTTCCAACAGATCAAGGCATTGACAAAGGCCTCACTCCCGATGTGGTTGGCATACATCTTTCTCTATTCGTAGGGATCTATCCGCACCGTCTAGTCATTTTTTCATTTCATGACCGTGGCAGCGACTGGGCGGATGTGACCACACCGACAGCCTTTGGTAAAAGAGTGAGGAATGCACTCAGAGCAGAGCCTCGGAGCGTCAAGCTCTCTTCGCTCGTCGGAGCGGGTGGGCTATGGTACGGCTTTGGAAAGATGATCATGGATATGTCCGCAAACTAGTGGGTGTCAGACGGTGACACTAAATGCAGCTTCTAGATTATCAGAGGAACAGAGCCTTGAATTAGGGACAATCCTGACGCAGGCATGTAGTCGTTGTGTAAGGATTTGCCTCAGCTCTTACGGTGACCTCCAACAGACGTTCCGTGGGCGTCTCACAGAAGTAATTGATCAAGCGCAACACTTTGCAGCCTTGGGTCCCGCAGGAGGTGGAGGGACCGGTAACGACGCAATGCAATCATTTAGGGAAGGCCTAGACGGGACAGAAAGAGAACGTGAAGACACACTTTTCGATGCATACCACATGGTGCTGATGTGTCTGCAGTATTCTTATTGGCACAAGAAAGCTCCAGACAAACAAAACGCTGGTATGAAGGCGGCGACAAAGCACGCTGATGAAAAACTACTTGAAATGATAAACCTTGATCGTACATATTGGATCCGGTTGTTATTGGCCCTTCTTCTGCGCGATTTCATCCGGAGGGACGGGCAACCTTCTCAGCTCCTGCACGAACCTGAAGTATCCTAAGCACTGGCGTTATGAGGAGGAATGATAGATGTACCACTTCACGCTTGCCCATAGAGCAATTTCGATCGCTATCAGGATAAAGAAGTGGACGTTGCCATTCGTGAGGTACGCAGACCAGGCGAAGACCAGAAAGAGACCGGTAAAGGCACAGTCAACAGCCAATAAGAACGAAGGGTGCAAGGAAGAGCCTGGTTTCAAAAGGAAGGAAAAGAAACCGGATAGATCAACGTCGGATTCAGATGGCATCGTTTGGGACGACACGGCAGGTCAGTCCATTCGTTGGAAGGGGTACAAATACTAATCAACAACAGGGCAGTCAACAGCTTTGATGTCGTTCCACTTCATCTCCCCCATACGGTGCAAGACAAAAACAGATTCTGCTGGTGGGTCCGACTCGGTCGTTCCGTGTACTGGAACGTGGAGCTGAGCCAGAAAGCCACGGAACAAAACCAAAAGCCCGACTGACATTGGAATGTGCCCGACAATTCAAAATACTTTTCAGCAAAGAAGAGCACGGACTCTGGCTTGGGAACATCCTGAGGGTCATCACACTCATCGAAAGCACTCCTAGGCGGTATTCGAAGCATGGGAAGTTTAAGGTGATCGAGTTGAGCATCAAAGACCACCAGACGTGTAGGTGGCGAACTACATCTGTGGGTGCAGCCTCTAGGAAAGAGAGAGAAGACATACATCGACGACTGTGACGACAGGTACTCGATGGTTGAAAGTGCATGAGCGATCAACAAGAGATAAGAGGACACCGTATGTCTTGCGTAGGATCACGATGGGCCAAGAGTCACTGACAGAATAAACGCGCCGACTTACTCTTCCTTCTCGGGCAAGAAGTACGCCGAAGGTTCGTGTAATACCAACAGACTTGGTACGCAGTCGAGTGTCACTTTCGGAGCAACCGAGACAGATGGCGAGGAGGTATCGTGTCTGTGGAGCCTAGCGAGGACCGCGATGAGATGTTGGGGGCTAGGGGGATAGCTGTGAAAGAGGGGGTTATTTGAACGGAACGTGCAGGAGCAGTCGGGTGGCCAACAAGACGGTGACCCTGGAACTCATGCGTGCCGCTAAGCCGGTTGCAGAGTGTGTGCTGAGCCATTCGTCGTTGCGGAGAGCGTGGAGGAGGGAGTCGCGGGATGGGGTGAAGAGCAACGTCTGGTGTGGTTGTGGTACGGAGAGGGCGAGATGGACAGGCGTGGAGGGGTGGTAAGGGCCGTGTACGAGGAGGGAGTGGCACCGGGGCAGGGATGAGAGGCGCATCGTCACGTGCACCAGCCATCCTGTGGACCCGTATAGCCCGCTTCATCGACTTGGGGAAGCGCCGTCGGCGAACGCACGACGGCAACAACCTTGCTCAGGCAGGAGAGCGAGGAGCCATTGGACGCAAATACATGAATAAACTATGAATTATAGAACTGTTCATAACATGCTTGCAAGGCGTTCCATTGAACGCACTCGAGCCGAGCACATCCCAAAGCTGGCGACAGTACCTCCGGAAAGAAAATGGATGAAATCCTTATAGTCTTCGTCGACCTGTCTTAAGTAGGAGTTACAAACGGGCGAGTAGGGGAAGGCAAGAGAACGAACCTTTGAACGACTTGGCGTAGGAGTGGTATGTCGGAGTGACGCAGGTGAACGTGTTCACTTGGAACCGAATCAGTGAGCATAGTCACGATGAACGGTTTCTCAGGAGAGAAGGGATTGTAGATTTGGCCGTAGTCGTGTGTGACACAAATGGTGACAGTTTGCATGTCCACGCGTTCGTACTTGCAGACGCGTCGCATGTTTTTTTTGGGGATGGAGACGATGTCGCCAGAGTTAAACCACAACTCAGAGTCGTGATTTTGACCGAAGTAACCGACGGTTTGCGTTAAACGGCAAGAGAGAGAGATGTGCTCTGCAGAATTTTCAAGTGCGGCCTTGGCGCAAAGAGAGGGGGTGAAGAAAACGTAGGCCAGATTGGATGACATGTTTAGAGAGAAAGTAGATGCGCAGGGGTATTAAATGAGGGGATGGAGAGAGGGGACAGACTCTTAATCGATCAATAGAATTCATTCAAGTTCCTAATAGAAAAGCATCGCGGTCACGAGTCATTGAGCGAGAAAATTTTTGTAGTATGAGTGATGTCAGGGGGACAGGTGCGCTGCAAACCCTCTTCCCTTTCAATCAACGTGAGGTCTGGAACGAGGCACGCATTGAGTTGGAGGACAAAAAGAGTGAATGCAAGAACAGAGTGAAAGTAAGCAACGGTACGAGCGATACAAATAAAAGAACACGGGCAGATGATAAGGAGCAAGTACATTCAGAAGGGAGGACACATTACATGTTCAACAGGGAGAATTAAAGAGCGCGACGTTTTCCAGATTGCAGGGAAAGTTTGTGTGAGGAGGAAGCAACGGGACGCTCAAAAGAGGTGGGCAGCTTTCGTTTAGCATTCGAAGGCATGGACGGAGGACATTTCAACACCCGCATTGCTTGGATGTCGGCGGTGAATGCGTCACGATCTTTGAAAGCGGAGTGGCTGAGCGAGAACCAAATTTCCACCGTAGCGCCTTGCAGCATTCGGCGGTAATTGGAAGGTGCTATTAGATTGTTTTCGACGTCATAAGCCGCCAATGGAATGGCCCGATAACTGTTTTTCATCCGGACGAGATCGTCAGCGGCTGCGTCGTTATCAATTGGCCAATCTGACAGATCGACAGTCCCTTGATGTCATGGTTGAGAGTCACGGCAAAGCTGGGACAAGAATGAAGATACCTTCTAAATCGGATTCAGAAGGGTTGGTCCCCAATTTCTACGATCATCAGCCCCTGTTTAGAGGGGATATTGGGGACGCTCACCGTAAACAAGACGTGACGAAATTTTAGAGCGTTGTCACGGACAAACCCCACCCTTTTGTGACTGTCGCGCAGACCAACGCGGTCAAGTAGGAGGTTGATGTTGGAGAGCAGGTTGGCGAAATCAACTTGTAAGTTGTCCTCAGAGACAGCAAGCGCTTGACAGGTAGCTTTAACGTCCTGTAAATGAGGTGAAATAGGTGTCGGACCCCGCCAGTTACCATCAGGGGTGAGGAAGTAGTTTTCTTCTGCGATAGAGACGATAGCACACAGACTTGCAGGAGATGCGTCAGAGACGGCAGAATCGTCGGAGGGTGAGACGACGAGCACATTGCGCCGACCGTTCGCAGTCCAACAAACCTTGTCGAGGACGTCCGAGTCAGGCAAATAAAAACCAGTGCGTAGTAGTTCTTCGCGAGCATTTGACAAACGCAACAAGGAGGTCGCAGGCATGATGGCAGAGAAGACGAAGGAGACACAGCAATTGGGCAGTTTATATATCGAGATTAGGGGCGTTAATCACATCGCAGCGCGGGCGAATAAGTGAATGAACCATGAAACAGGCACGCTAAACAACACTGTCAACCATATGTCCATCTCTCTCATCGATGCAATCGAATCACTTACGGTGGCACAAATTCTGGATGTTTTCCGTGGAGAGCACCCTATCTCTAACGTCGCTCGTGGTCGGCGCAACAATCTGATTCACGAGATATGGCCTGTACTTGAAACGGACAGCGAACTCCGGCAAAAGTTAATAGACAAAAGCGCAGAGAAGAGACGCACGTCTACGACAGCACAAAAGCGGAGACGGATCGGGGAGTCCACAGTGTGTGCTGGGCATGAAAGTTTGTTGGAGGACGAAGACTCTGAGAGTGAAGCGTTCATGGAACTGCCAAGCGCGGAAGAAACTCGAAAAGCTTATCAGCTTTTTGCGGAAGCTACGGAGGAGGCTGGCAAAAGCGCCGAGGTCTGCGCAGTTTGTGCCCGGGAATGTTCAGTGATGGACGAGCGAACATACAAACTAGAACTGGGCAAAGTACCGCACCGGGAGCGGCTCAAGCCTCATCGTGCCCACCCGAGGCACGATTTGTATCAAGGCTGTTTATTGGACCCCGCAGGGATAATTCGACAAAGTCCGACCAATTTGGACATGAACATTTGTTCACAGTGTTACCGCCAATTGCAGGACCCCCATCGGGACGGACCGCCCAAACTGGCGTTAGCCAACGGGCTCTGGATAGGACGGAAGCCATGGGAACTTGAAATTCTATCGTTTGCGGAGCAATTACTAGTGGCGAGGTTGTACCCACGAGTCTACGTGTTCAAGCTGTACCCAAAGCAGAAAACGGGTATGGACGGGGACGATTTGCAACGCGCCTTTCGAGGCAACGTCAGCACATTCGAGCTGAACACACAAAGTGTTACTCACATGATCGACGGCAAGTTAATGCCAAGACCTCCGACGATACTTGCCACCTTGGTTTCCATAACCTTCGTAGCGGCAGGAACTCTTCCGCTGAAGTGGTTAGCGCGACACTTTCGCGTTCGGCGTCAGGTGGTGAGAGAAGCGTTGCATTGGCTGAAGCAAAACAATGCTCAGTATTACGGTGACATCGAAATAAGCGAAGACGTACTGGCCAATTATCCGGAGGACGAGGTACCTGATGAAATATTGGCCAATGTTCAGCAAAACGCGGACATAGATGCGCCGGCACGTGAATCAGCGGGTTATGTGCCAGAGGATGGTGACGAGTGTAGTAATAATAGTCAGCAAGGGACATCACAGGGTTAGTTTGCCAGAAACACTTTACCAAACGATCACTGGAAAGTATACACAGGAGCGGCACACGGAACGGATGACCCAGATGTTATACCGATCCAAAGTACAGGCGTTGTCGACGTGGACATGACTAATGTCAGCACCTGCGAGATGATGAAATGGGGACTAAGCAACTTAGAGACAGGGAAAGAAACTCATCAGGAACCAGCATATGCGATACGCCATGGATCAATGGCTGTGCCAGATTGGCCATCGCGGTCGAGCGCCACAGAAGGGCACGACAACTTGTTCGAAAAAGCGTTCCCCTGCTTGTACCCTTTTGGTCGTGGAGGCTTGGAAGGGTTACGTGAACGAGGACTGGATCTGTTAGATCACGCACGTTGGTCGTTGCGATATCATGACCGCCGATTCAGATGTCATGAAACGTTCATCTTTGTGGTCTTTGGCATCATCCAACGGAGGCAGGCATTGCTTTCGGCACGGGTCGAAATGAAAGCCAGCAGAATGGTCATGGACAGCAATTTGCTGTCGACATTGACAGTGGATCAGCTCAAACAGGCAGCAGAGGAAGAGGAACGCGGCATAGCTTCTCAAAATCCCACGGTTCTCAGTTTGAAGCGACATATGCAGGCGGTCGCTTCTCGCATCCAAGGATCCGATCAAAGTCGTTTCAAGTTGCGTTGCCAAATATGGTCAACCGCGATTGCCAAAGGTCCACCATCGTTATGGATCACCATAAACCCTTGTGATCTGCACGACCCAATAGTCCAAGTTTTCGCAGGAAAGTCCGTCGACTTGCATGCGCTGAATGCTGTCGGAGCCCCTTCGAAAGAAGAAAGGGCCCGAGTGGTAGCCCTCGATCCATACGCCACGGCCAAGTTTTTTCATTTCACAGTAAAGGCGGTTCTGGAGACGCTGTTCAGGATCGAAGTTTCTGCAAGTGAGGTGCTCAGCAAAGTTGGCGTGGTTGGACCAGTCACGGCCTACTTTGGAACGGTGGAATCGCAGGGCCGGGGAACCCTGCACTTACATATGCTTATTTACTTAAAAGGTTCACCGCCGTCCGCTGAAATGGAACGGTTGCTAAAACAGGACGCCTTCCGGCAAAAGATGAGAACATTCCTGCGCGCCAACATCCATGCATCTATGCCCGGACTGAGTAAAGCAGAGGATTTGAAGAAGATCAAAAATAATGTGGAAATAGCATGGTCATGCCCACCTAACGGAGGAACGACACCTCAGGAGTTTACAGAGAACTGCCAAAGGATGGAAACTTTGGTGGCGCGATCGAAACAGGTTCACACATGTTCACCAGCTCGGTGTCTTCGTTTTGACCGCAAAGGGACCAACAAGTGCAAGCGACGGGCACCGTTTCCTTTAGCCAAGGATTATGAAGTTAAGGAGGATGGGACGTACGAAATCAAACGCGAATATGGTTACCTGAATGCCTGGATGCCTGCTCTGACTGTCAACCTGCGATGCAACAACGACATTAAACTGCTGACAAATGGGGCGGACACGAAGAATCTTTCGTATTACATCACAGCATACCAAACCAAGAAACAAGGGCAAAACTTTAATACGTCAGCGGTCATGGCCAAGTCATTCGCGTTTCATGAGCAACGGCTGCCAGAAGCGTACCTCAATGATATACGCGAAATGCAACGATTGATGTTGTTCCGCGTCGCACATGCGATGAATCAACAGCAGGAACTCGCAGCCCCTATGGTGATATCTTACATTATGGGTTGGGGAGACTCAAAGCGATCCCATCAATATACACCTGTTTTTTGGTCAACGTTCAACAGGCATTTGGAAAATCTGTTTCCCGAGACTGCCTGTTCCTCGGAAAGTCATGTGACACCCAAAACGGGTACATCGCAGGTGCGCTCAACAAAACTCACATGTTCGAGAGAGTAACACCGAAGCAGAGCGCAACCATCACGTTGAATGTCGCACGTGACGGACAAATATACGCCAAATCGCAGATAACAGATTACGCATTGCGTGGCACGTTAATGGAAGAATTGTCAGTGTATGCGTTTTTCGCTGACACGTATGAATCTCCAACAAAGCAATCAACCCAGTTTTGTCCCGTCACAGAGACACGATTGCATGCATATTCACGGGTGCGCTATTTACCGGAACATCCTGCATACGACGAAAGGCACCGAGTTCGCCGAAGTTCGAATCACAACAACATTCCCAATTTTGTAGGAGCGTATTTCCCACCACGCAATACGGTACCGTTGACTGCCGCGTTTTGTGCCAACATGCTGTTGCTTTTTAAACCGTGGCGAGACATGGACAAAGACTTGAAACGGCCCAACCAAACATGGCAGCAAGCATTCGAAGAATGGGCGACAGATGCATCAAAAACAGATCTGCGACGAGTTGAAAACATTCAATACTTTTACGATTGTAAAACAGCAGCCACTGATCAGGTCGAAGAGACACAGTCAGACGAGGGTGATGAAGCGCCATTGCAGGAAGAGGGCGTCGTAGACCCAGTGGATAACACGTTCGCTGAAGAAATTGACACACGACCTGCCGCACGCCGCACTCGTGAACAAGCTCATGCTGACGCAGCAATCGAAGCAGCGCAAACTGTCAATATTTTTCCGAGAGATCAGCAAACAGGAAAGAACGTCACAGACGTGGGCGTGCTGGATGGCATTCGAGTTGCCACAGAGACGCAATTGAGTTTATTGGATCGATGGAAATCGAAGGACACTGAAGGAGCGACGTCGAACACGAAAAAGCATATGAACTCGAACGAAAATCGCAACCGAATACCTGATGTCATCCCTCTGAACTCCATGGAGACTTCGTGCGACCCACATATATTCAGTCCAGCAGACAACGCAGGCGCAGTCAGCGAACCAAGCGCCCATGCAAAGAAGGACGAGTCCCTGAACACAGAGCAACGGCGAGCTTATCAAATGGTTGTCAACCACGTGACACAAACACGATTGAATATGACTGTGCAACCACTTCGGTTGATAGTAAACGGGGAGGGAGGCACAGGTGAGCACCAACATAAGCAAATTCAAAGGAGGACTATGAACAAATTACATGTATGACAGGCAAATCGAAACTTATCCAAACTATAACCGATTTTTTTACTGTGAATAACATGGGTCACAAATTGGTCAAAATGGCGTACACAGGCATTGCAGCGTCCCACATCAACGGCATCACCTGCCATGCAGCGTTAATGATGACGCGTAACGACACTCCACTGACGCAGCAAAGCAAAGCAAAACTACAAACTCTCTGGGCGCCGATCGAATACGTCATCATAGACGAGTTCTCCATGCTCAGCAAAAAGTTCCTCGCCAAAATTTCCCGAAACATCACCATAGGGAAGGCAGCATGTCCACAAACGAGCGACATCGAATCATTTGGTTCTGTATCTGTTATTTTGCTTGGGGATTTGTACCAATTCCCCCCCGTAGCGTGTCCTGCTAGAGATGCTTTATATTACCCCACAAGCTCACGCGAGTCGGTCGCATCGCAGCTCGGCCGGACTTTGTACGAAGAGTTCCGAACGGTGATTACTCTAACGGAGCAGATGAGGGTCTGCGACCCAGTTTGGACAGATTTTCTTCGTCATCTCCGTCACGGACATGTACAAGAGAGCCACATCGCGATGTTACGCCAACTGGTACTACAACCTGAAGCATTACCTGATTCAGAGTTCATACGCTCACCCTGGTCGAACGCCGTGTTTGTAACCCCCCGTCACTCGGTACGGATTCGGTGGAACCATCATGCATTGCGACAGCATTGCGTACGGAATAAAACACCGCTTGTTACAGTTCCGGCGTCACACACCATCAAAGGCCGGAAAGTAACGACGGAAGAATTGGCAACCATCAACACATCGTTGGAAGAGCGTGGGGATGACAAGAACGACTTGCAAGACACCGTGGAGATCGCCATTGGAATGCCAATACTCATCACCCGGAACATCGACTTTCAAAACAGACTAGTCAACGGCGCGCGGGGTACCGTCGTTGATTATTATTTGAATCCACAGAACCCTTCCAAGCACATCCAAGACGGAGCGATAAGGTTACAAACCCCACCTGCTCTATTGTTAGTGAAAATGGACGATACGGACGCAGAACCTTACCCTGGATACGAACGCGGAGTGGTTCCTGTGGAACCGGTAAAGAAATCGTACAAAATCAACTTCCAGACAGGGCAGCATCGCGGGGTGCATACCGTGCATCGGTTGCAACTACCAATAACACCTGCCTACGCATTTACCGATTACAGAGCACAAGGACAGACCATAACGAAA